>JAUMHM010000071.1:8881642-8899448 GCA_032362435.1 Melikaiella ostensackeni | reverse complement strand
TAGAATCTGAAAAGAATATTTTTCCGACTGTTTCAGAATCTATCAGAAATTTCCTTTCAGAATCTTTCCGATTTTTTAAGCAGGGAATGTTTGAATTTGTAAGTTTTTTAAAACATAATTTGTGTATTTTGGTTGTTACTTACTCGTGCTTAATCAATAAATATTCATTTCCGACCGTAAAAATGAGACATAACCTACAATTCTATAATTTGCGAATTTATTAATTCATTAGTTAATTATTCATTTCTATTGCTGCAACATGTGATAGCAGTCGCGGTTTATCTCAAATCAATATGTACTAATCTTTGGTACTAACATTTTGAATTGTGAATTTTACTGCTCTGCAGTTCCATCTATTACTTAAATTTAATTAAATATTCTAACATTACTGACACTCGCCCCGTTTTGACAATGCCATTGGTATCCCATTGGTTAAAAAATGATGACAAATTCTTCGTATGTACATGTTTTGCTAGTGAACAATAATAAAAAATTATAAATTAAAAAAAATTTTGTTCAATTAAAAATTTTTTTAATGTTCAAAAACATGCTTTCATGGATTGAGTCACATGCATTCATTTTAGAAAAAGTTGAATATGTTGAACCTGAAATTTCTTCAGCTTGAACCAAAGATACATATTATCATTTTGCTTTTTCGGAAAACAATTATTTTCGTGACTTAGGAATTTAGGGATTTTGATTTTTTTTCGTAAGTTGAGAACGTTTTAAACACCACGAAAAAAACGTTTTCCATGAAAACAAAATAATAACATGTTTCTTTGGTTTAACCTTAAGAAGTTTCAGATTCGACATATTCAACATTTTCTAATTTTAATATCTATTTTTTAAATTATTGTTCACTAGGAAAAACTATACATACAAAGAATTACTCATAATTCTTTAACTAAAAGGAAAATTGTTTATATTTTGAAAATTTTGAATTTTCAAATCCAGAAATCCAGCATACGGTGTTAGCCGATTTCAAAATTTGAATTTTCTTTAGTTTTTTTCGGATGCCAGCCCACAAATTTTTTCTTTTCGACTCAAACAATTTGATTAATTATAGCATTTTCACTTTGTTCTATTATATGACCTGCTTTGTTTAATATTTATAATATTAAAATATTCTCAGGTATTTGATCAAAAATATTTAACGATAAAGTAGTGGATTGGCTATCAAAAAAATACCTCCCTTTGAATTTCTTCGATGATAACGAAACCCGAGATTTCTTTCGATACTTGAATCAAGACTGAAGTTCCATACTGCAGCCAAATGCAATATTTGGCTCTGGATCGATGTAAAAGAATGCAAAAAATTGATGGAAACAGATTAACCCGTTTTATGAGAAACAAATTTCTTAAGTTAAACCAAAATGTGTATTACATTTTTATTACATATATCTACTTATAGCCTATATAAAAAGATTGCATATTGGACAATATGAAAATCATTTTGAATTTGTCTTTTATGATGTTTAAACTAAGATTAGTAAATTGATCATAAAAATGAAGTTATTAGAAAGTCTAACGGAAATATTTTTTTTTGTTAAATATGCTCCAATTTCATAATTTTGATGCATCTCTGTTATTTACTCTCTTAAATTCCTTTTAGCAAAAATATTAAATGGTTTTTCAATGATATTTGGTTACAATTTTTAATTTAATAATATTGACAATAATTTTGAGCTACTTTTCTTGAAGAATTATAATAACAAGGGGCTTATTTTTGATAGAAACAATTTATTTTGATTACAGATAACTTAATTAAAAATTGTCACAATAAAATACGTTTAATTAAACATAATTTAACTTTTCACGATGTAATTAAATTAATATTATTATTTTAAAATGAAATCCTCGATAAGTTTTGTATGATACAAGATGATCACATTAACGATATGAAGTGAGACGAGAATTTGTTTTATAAACACGGGGAAAAGTGCGGATTCTAAATCTATCTTTTGAGTACCCGATATAAAGTAGTGAATGTAAGGAAATAAGACTGAATGTTAGAATTTTAACAATTCATTTTCATGATGGACTTCTGGAACTGTGTCTCAGACTTGCCATACCATTGCGTCATCTAGTCCATAACCGTTTGCTAATTTTATTACAATAGGTACTGCGTGTTTAGTTCCAAGTACAAAATATATAGGACTCTTCCCGAAAAAATCAACGTGAAAATGAATTGCTAGTCTGATATTTCTTGCTAATTTGATCATTGTGCATCACTAATTTTTCAATGGGTTGATTTAAAACCAATCTATTCAGATTATTCCATTTAAATAAAAAGAAAAAGGTAATAATCCAAACCAATAATATATTTATAAAAAATTGCTAACTTCCTCAAATTTGTAAACTATATTTAAGTAAAATAGATACCTTTTGATAAATTGAGTTAACCATTAACACCCCAATTAAAAGAAATCTTAAGAATTCATAGGCAACTCTGCAGATTGGAACAAATTCTTGCATTTTACTTGTAAATTATAAACTCCTCTAAAAAGATTCATTTTCCGTCTTGGTCAGTTGGAACCTAGTTGAATATAATTCGGGGGACAAGATAAAAAAACCTAACCGTGGGTATCTTTTTTCTTGATGTATAGGGAGTCGTGTTTACACTCGTGCGACTGACAAGTCAAAGGTCGTGGGTCGGCGGCGGGCCTGTGAGGCCCTATTTGTAAATTTGTTAGGGCGGAAATGTAGCCCTGAAGGGGATGGACTCCCTTTATACGTATACGGATATGCTCGCAGAAATTTGATCCTAATACGACATGTCCTCGTGTCGCCGATAGCCTAAGTTATGTGACTGTTGGTGCCACTCGGGCCATCAGAAAAGCCCCAACTTACGTAACAGTGGCGCCTAAACTTTGAAAAAGAGTCCGCTTTCTCAGAAATGTATGCATTAAACATACTTGTCTCGACTCGCATCTAATTTCCACTTTTTTTATTATTTTGGGCAATTTAAGCTTGAGTTAGAAAGATCAAAAGTAAACAAAGTTAAATATAAGATACAATAATAAACAAAACGAGAAATGAAACTAAAAAAATAAATTTTTTACTTCACTCCATTTTATTTTGCCGAATACGGTTGCTGCCTAATTTTATTTCTAATTTATTGCTATAATAAAATGCAATGTTTTTCGCCCTTATTTATCACATTTTATTAAATTACTTTATTTTTATTTAGAAATTTGATTTTCAAAATGCAAAGGTACAGAAAAATATCAATTTATGTGCATTATAGAATAAAGAAAAACTCAAATTCCACAATGTAAAATTGAATTGAATCAAATCAGACGTATTCAACAGTCTTAAAGCTGATATTAAACGTGTGCAAAAGTAACTTCCCTAGTGGAAGTTTCGGAATGAAATTGAATCCGTTTGAATCCGAACAACTCCGAATCATTCCGATCGATTGAGAATGAATCTAAAATCTGTTTCCGATGCACGGTCTCATTTGGAGTGAAAGCTAAATTCATTCCGAATTACTCCGTTCAATTAGGATTCATTCTTTTGCAATCCGAACTGATGTCTCAAGTTCATTCCAATGAGTCCGCAATCATTACGCGGTCATTTCGATTAATTCCGTGCAAATATGAAAAAAACATTTCATTCCGCTTGAATCCGTCTGATAACGGAATTTCATTCCGAATGGCACTGAATGATTCCGTACTTCAAGCATAATGATTCCGCACCAGTCTGAATGAAATTTTCATTCCGAATCTGGCGCATCATGCGAGCTCGATGACGCGAGTTCATTCCGAATGATTCCGTACCATTCTTACTTCAGTCCGAATGCTTCCGTATCGATTGGAATAAAATTCTCATTCCGTTTGAATCCGTCAAATGACCCGCCTTCATTCTGAAAGATTCCGTGACATTCCTCCCTCAGTCCGAATGAATCTATTTCCATCCAAATACAATTTCCATTTCGTCTGAATTCGCCGAATAACTCGAGCTCATTCCGATTGATTCCGGCCCATTCAAAACCCAGTCCGAATGATTCCGCACTTCTAAAAATTCTTACTAAAGTAATTATTATTATGTACTATTCATTCCGTTATTATTTATTCTTAATTATTTATTACTAAAATACTTATTAAAGTTCTTTTAGAACTTCGGCATTATACAGATTCAGTTGGAAAGGATAATCTTGAAAAGTTCGGATTCATTCGGAATGAATTTCTTTAATAACTTCGAATTTACGCGGATTGATTCGGACTAAAATTATATACAAGTCCCTGCGGGGTCAGTCGGAATGAATTTCGGAATAAAACGGATTGGTTCGGACTGGATTTATGAAATTCTTCACTAACTCAAACGGACTGGATTCGGAATGATTCGGAAACAGATTTCGCATTCACACGGAATGAAAAGGATTCAGTTGCTCGGAAATAGACTCATGCGGAATTATTTTCATTCCGAATGAGTCCGAAATTTCCACCAGGGTTTTTTTGTGAAATAATGAAGGAAAATTGAGTTTTAACAACAACTAAAATATAACAATTTTTCAGCACCTTCATAGTCTCCCATGCAGAAATTTTCATATCTTACCCCATGTTTCCCTACTTGAAATTGGGTTCTGATAGAGCCCCTATCAAAATTTCCAGTTCAGAAAAAACTGGTGGGGGCCCTGTCAGGCTCTATTGAGGAATTCCATGCTTCGTATAGGTATGGCGAATCTATCTGTATCTAATGGGGCTTCGATCAGGATTTCTAGTCTAGGAAAAACTTGGGGGCCCTATCAGGCTTTAGTAAGGTATTTCTTGCTTTGCATAAGTAAGGAAAATCTACCCAGATGAATGTTGAATTAAAATATACTGCACTTAGATTAGAAATAAATACTCGAATTTCTGATACATTAAGAAAAGAATCAAAAAATTTGCTACATTTGTTTCTTGAATTCTTGCAATATTTGAGAGTTCAGTAACATTAAGCTAAAATTTATTGGTTGTAAAAGAATGCCAAATTAATTTTTTTGAAACAATTTTTCGCGAGGTAACAGTAGTTTTCATAAATAATGTAGTAAAAGAAGACAAATTAATTGAAGTTTTGTATTTTTACTAATTTTTTTCCAATTAACTTTAATATCGAAAAACCCGTTGCCTTCAGTTTGTAATTTCGTTTGTTCTAACAAGGCCTTGGAAAACAGCAAAAATTAATTTCTCAACTTTATAGTATTTTTCACTGAATTAAAATTTTTTTGAGAATTAAATTTGTGATGTTTTTTAAAAGTTCAAATTTGAGAAAATAATAAAAAATGTTTAAATAAATATATGATTTTTTAAGTTTTATGCTGAAGATTTTTTTTGCGAAAAAATACTATGTTCAGTAATAAATATGAGATTTCATTATGCCCAGTAGACAAGTATGTGAAAATTAACTGACACTCGTATTTTGAATTGCCGCCTGAATGCCTCGTGCCACTGACGACGCACATCGACTGACGCCATGATAGAAGTTTGCTGCCAGCCTGTCACATGGTCACTTCTCCATAAAAGATATAAATCTTTAACATTTGACTAATTATTTATTAAAGATTTGAGTATGGATGCATATTGCGAATAGAAAAAATTATCATATTTTTTAGGATTGAAGGCATACAATTTTTGAACGCTAAAAAAAGTAGTGAAATTGTGTAGTGATTTCTAAGACCTAATCTCTAATCGTCAATGTTCTGTAGAAAAAATAGTGCAAAAGTAAATTTCTAAACATCAGTTTGAAGAGTTTGATGTAATTCAAGTGTGCAAATGTGAAAAATGTGGTTGTTTTAAATAATGTTCGAATTTTAAAGATTCGGACATGATGTGGAAATTCTATGTATAATTTACAGGGCATTCATCTTACTGAATACTATTTGGAAATAGGGAAAACTCGTGAGAGACCCACTAGAACCCTTTCGAAATTTCTACATGGGCTTACTAAAATTGTTGTGCTTAGCTTTTTGAATCAAAACTTACCTCATAAGGTTCATTTATGGTCAGACTTTTCATGGTTTTAGCCCTCGTTTCAAATTTTTATGCTGAAATATGAGAATTTGTGCATTGAAATTGGACACTTTGGAATTTTTTTCATTTTCGTGAATGAATAACTTAAGGAGATGAATGATAAAATTCAAGATTCATAATATATGTAAGTCAGGTCTCTTTATCTTATCCCCCTGGAAATTTAGCGTTGGTCCCGAGTCTTTTTCTACCGAAATATCGATTTTCAAAACAGCCCGAAAGATTGTTATTTTGAGGTTCGGTCAAACGAAATAATGACTAAATTATTTCATTTTTCTCCTTACGAATTATTCATCCGCGAAAATGAACAAAACTTCCAAAGTGTCGAATTTGAATTCGAAAATTCTCATATTTCAGCATCAAAACTTGAAAAAAGGACTAAAACTATGAAAAGTCTGACCAAAAATGAACCTTATGAGATAAGTTTTAGTTTTAAAAACTAAGCACAACAATTTTAGTAAGACTATGCAAGTGCTGAAAAATGGTTATATTTGAGGTGTTGTTAAAACACGCTTTTCGTTCATTATTTCGCAATAAAGTTACTTTTGCACATGTTAAATAAAAGTTAAAAAACTGTCTAATACGTCAGATTTTATTTAATCCAATTTTACATTGTAGAATTTGAGTTTTTCTCTATTCTATAATGCACATAAATGTGACATATTTCTGTACCTTTGCATTTTAAGAATCAAATTCTTAAATAAAAAAAAGTATTTTAATAAATTTATGTGACAAATAAGTTTAAAAAAAAATGAATTTTATAATGGTCAAGTATCCAAATTTTTAAAAATTAGGCGTGAAATTAGAAACTAAAAATAACGCTATAAGTAAAAATTGAAAATGTTTTTAATAAAAAGACGTACATGGTTTTGATGCGTTTTCAACGCTGCACGAAACAGAATAACAATATGAATGAAGTTCTCAAAATTTGATTGCTTGGCATTTCAAATTAAATAATTTTTTTTAATTGGAAAGTTTTCTTAAAAATAAAATCCTATTTTTATCCTTTTCACGTTATATAAATATATGTAATTACTGTTAGATTATAAAAATAAAAATAGGGTTTCATTTTCGAAAATACTTTTCAATTTAAAAAAATTATTTACATAGTTTGAAATATCAAGCAAGTGACTTTTGAGAATTAACATCATTCATATTGTTATTCTGTTTTGAATCGCCTAGAAAAGGGTTATCCATACGCGATTTTCAAAGTAGTTTTAAATAAAAACGAGGCAAGGACCTATCAAAAAATTTTATCGAGTGTGTAGAGTTTCACCACCTAAAGATATCCTGCAAGTTTTATATTTTTTCGTTTCACATCTTAGGAGATATTCGAAGAAGAAAAAGGAGGATTTAACCAAAGCGACGATTTTCATTAGCCAATTTTATATACAAAGGTATGTAATTCTCTCAACTTTCGATTAAAATTAATAATATGAGGGACATATCTTTCATAAAAAGTTGAATTTCATTATTTTCACACAATAATGACAGAGGAATATCAAGTTGAAAACCTCAAAATTTGACATTTCGAAGCAGTATTTTGTAATTTCTTTTAGTACTAAAATTAGTTCCTAAATGAGAATATATTTTGTTACCCCATGAAACTTGGATTCGTAAATGATAATATAATTTCAGTCTGATTCAAATTATTTTATGCTTTCATCTAAAATAACAAAATTTTATGTTGCAGCGCAACCGCCATTTTCTGAGTGCATACCACTAATTAAAAGTTATTTTTATAAACGGAATCAAATATTAACGCTTATAAATGGTGAAATTCGACTCAAGGAATATCCAGAAACATTATATCTCAACATCACATTTTTTTAAAATCACTTCGCATAGACATCTAGACGATCTATTCTGGAATGACCCTACATATTTAGCTGATCGTAAATTTATTCGAGAACCTAGTCTGAGTTATCGCAAAAGTGAGCTGATCGTTGGATGTGTCCTTTTTTATTAGAAAAATTTCCTACTTTCATTTATAGCGTGATTTGTGATTTTAAAAAATTTGACTCAAAAAAAGTTAAAAGCCTCTTTTATGAAAATGGAGATCAAATTCGCATTCACCATGAAAAACTCCTTCGGAAATAATAGAAATCCCGTTTCATGAATATTAATATTTTGTGAACCAGCAGTGTTAGTTTATGCTTTAAACTTCAAAGTCTTTTTCAAATCCTTAATTTAAACTTTAAAGTCTTGCATCTGAAAATTTTAATTTTTGAGGCTTTTAATTTGTAATTGTTGACTTTTGAAATTTCATAACTTCAAATTGTACTGTTATGAAATGTTGATCAACTTCGTATGCTTGAATTTGAAAGTACATATGACTGCTGACATGAGGAGAATATTCGACGTCTGAAATAAAAAATTTTCATGAAAATTTTTTTCTAATTATTCAGTTTGGATATTGATGAGGCTTAAATTGGACATTCTTAAGTTGAATTTCAATTTAATTAAGAAATAGCGTAATTAATCAGTGACTTGAAAATTCCTAATCATACACGTGTCTTCGTTCTTAAGTGTTCCTGTTTATCTTAGCTCTTGCTTCAAGAAGCTGATTATTGAGTTGTTTACGACTGGATTAAAAAAAGCTTGGATCTTCAAACATTTTTTTCGTACGGATGTAGAAAAAAAAAATAATTATAACATTTTTAGAGTTATGTAAAATAAATATCAACTTTATAATAAAATTATAGAATTTTCCAAAAATACTGTTAGTAGAGACAAATGCCGATTATTTTTCTAAAGAAAATTATTCCTAACAATATGAAGTAACATTAGAAATATTTATTTATAATTATTACAGGAAATGAACAAATAAACGTTTGAAATTAGGTTTAAATTTAATTTAAAAAAAAAATAGTCGTTCAGTAATTCTTTATAATAATTTGTATTTCTAATACTAATAAAAATGATAAAAATGATAAAATATCTTTCTTGAAGAAGTCTTTGAAGAAACCGATGGGAATATTTCTACAGACATCTTTTCTTGTTTTGTCTTTTAATTATATTGCGTGATTCGTGCTTCTACGGTTACAGATATTATTAATTGAATGTCTCCATCGCCTTATACTTTGTGATTATCAAACCTCAACACAAACTGACAATGTCTCACGATAACTCATAATTATGAATCAGTGTTTAGACTTCCATGGTTGGTGACAGACAGCGCTTCGACATCCTTTGCAAATATTTATAATTTTATACACCCACTCTGTTATAATGAGTCACGACATATTATTATTATCCTCAGTTATTATCTACTACCACGGAACTTATATTTCATTCAAGAAAAATTTTAAAAACGTTTTGCTTCAATTTTTTCTTATAATAAGATCTTTTATAGATGTACTAAATGCTCATGCTAATAATCCGTCCGTCCGCCGTACTTTTTTCCCATCGAGAGGATAGGATAGGGTAGGATCGGATAGGGGCAAGTAGCGTTAGAAACTTTATTTGCACTATAATGACTAAATATGTAATATTTATATTTGTTCTAAGCGATTTAATTATAATCTTTAGGCAAAATGCAATCTATCAATATTTGTTTTTTAATGACTTTTTTCTCGCATGACTTGGGTATAGCAATGCTGGGTGACCAAATCATTTATAAAATTGAATTGAAATTTATATTTTTGAAATTATATATGATATTTGAACGTGATGCTGTCTTGTAAGCATGTATAGATAGTAGTTTGCTAGTACTGCGACAGCACCGCCAAGAATTACAATCCAGTACTGACACAGTACTGGCCCAGTACAACCAGCCAGTACTGGCCCAGCACAGCCAGCCAGTACTGGAACTCCGGCAGGCCTTACTGGGCCAGTACTGTACGGATTGTGTATTTCCACCTGAGAAAGTTCCAATTGAAATTTAAACTATGTGTATTTAAATTAATAAACTCTAAAAATGAAGACCTAAAACATGAGAATGACAACAGGATAAAGACCAAAAATGAAATTTTACAGGATGAATAAAAAAACTTTTTGCGATAGGTTTTCAAATATAAAATTTTGATAAAATTATAGAAGCCTGCGTTCTCTAAGAACTCTATGTATATTGAAGATGTGAAAACTTTAGTGAAATATGTTTTTTGTGTGGACGGGAGGAAAAACAAAATGGTCCTTATCCAGTTTTTCATCTCATAAATTTTAAAACTGCATATTTGTTTATAAAATCACGAAAATAAAAATCATAAATTTAAAATTCATTTTTTCGAGTGAAAAGAGAAATGATTTTTACATATTCCTAATGTTTATCGATAAATAGTGTCCTACATTACTTGAAATCGATAAAAAGAGAATTTTGAAAAATAGTTCCTTATCGAAATTTTTTTTTAAGCGTTAGCCTTATAACGTTTTAAATTGAACTTTATTATTAAATTTTAAATTAAAATACCTTAAGTTGAACTACTACAAAATATAAATTCTATAATAAAAATTAGAAAATGGAAAATTTTTAAAATTCATCACATCTCGGGTATCATTTTTAATTGTGGAAAATGTCAAGATTTTATGTGTATTTCTAATTTTTCAACTGAGAAGAAATGGGAAGAGTATTGCGAAATATGTTTACATTTTGATTTTCGAAAGTGTCTATGTGTACCGAAAAAATCCGACTATTCCTACCGAAATTTCGGTACACGTAGTCGCGACCTTGATTTCTTGGCGCCAGACTTGTCCTACATCCTGGAAAGCGGATACGACTTGTCTGCGAACAATGTAAAACCTTGGAGGGGTAAAATAGGAAAAGTCCTCGGAAAAATTTGGTGCCATGAAGACCTTCAATTTTTCATAAGCCAAAGAATTCATAAATAAAAATTTTACATAATAATTTTTTTTTTCTAACCTTTACTCATCGTCAGAAAAATGGATGCACAGAAAATTTAAGACTATTTAGGTATACACATTTCCGAATAAAACGTGAGAAATTTTTCAAAATTGAATCTTCTATCATGCATTTTTAATGAAAATATTCTAAGCAATTAATAATTCTGCAACTTTAAAACAATTTATTAAACTATCATTTACATACATGATATAGCAGTAGATATTCAAGCTTTGATGAAAGAATTAACAAACTTAATAAATAGAGAAAAGCAACTTCAACTCTAATAAAAAAAGGGTTCAGATCATGCCAACCCCCGCCCCGTCAAGTCACAGAATGCGCAAATAATTTCATCATAAGATTTTGAAAAAAAAAAAGTAAATTCTATTCTATTCTATAATATGGATGATATTTTCTTTCTGTTAATGAATTTGAATAAATAACTATAAAAGTTTTTTCTGAGCCGTAAATAAGTCATTATAGCTTGATTAATAAGAAAAACAAGTTTCATTTACATATCTTTAATGGTAAAAGAAATGGGTAATTATTTTATAGCGTATTAACTTTTGACAGAGATTATTTAAAAGCTTCAGCTCGAGGATTCCAAACAAAGCATCTTTTATGAGGTTGTTATTTTATCCTCAGTTCTAAGATCCGCATATCGTTTACATGTTGAACTGAAACCGCCTCTTGCTTGGGGATTACTAATTTCACAGAAAAAACGTAGAAAGTAAAAGGGTGTTAAAATCTTTTACACTTCGAAAAAATCTAAAAATACCATTGAATGGATTCAATCTTTTTTGTCTGTAATTAAAAAAGTATTATTACAATAATGAATTATTATTATGAGGAAGTACTTATTCAAGAAATATTGTTCAAAAAATTTAAAGGATTTTACGGGATGTAAAAAAATGTCATATTTCATAAATTGTAAGGGATATGAAGGATTTCAGAATATATGTCAAGGATTTCAAAGGATTTGAAGTGATTTGAAAATATTTGAAAGGATTTTACAGGCTTTTCGGGATTTTATTCGATTATTTATTATTATTTATTATTTTATTCGGGAATTTGTACACTAAATTTCATTAATATATTCAACTCCTTGGTTAAAAGCTGCGTAAACTTATTTTAGACATATTTAAAAAATGGTTAAATAATTCATATATAATAAATAGTATTGGAATCATATGCATGCGATAAAATAAGTGTGCTGAATATTTAATTAAAGAACATATTTTTTAATTTTTTGTCTTATTTATATATTCTTCGTTTATACAAACAAATTTTACAGACACATTGTGTTATCATAGTAATTTCTAGGACATGTTTCAACAAAACTATCTAGTTAAATATAAATATTACATTACTGTATTACATTAACTGCATTTCTATATTATTAAACCTTACACTAATATTTTAATAATATCCATAAATAATAATAAAAACGCATATATTTATACATTTTTAATAAAAATTTAAGATCTCTCATGCACCCGAATTAATACTCTTTGGTTCCTTTGAGTAAAAACTTAAATATCAGAAAAATAACTTTGATAGTATATTATTATCCGAATGCTAACATCTCAAAATTAAATGTATGTTTAAACTGTTTCATAAATTTTGTTTCTTTAAAAAAAATTCTGAATGCAGACAAGAAAAACTCCAGTGTTTTACAAATATTTACATAATACATATAATGCTCTATTTTATACTCCCTATCCTCAACTATGTACAAACGAGATTTTTTATACAGGTCATATAAATTACAGAAAAATTAATCAGAATGAGAAAGGCTCTGAAGGAAAGGACATATGGCTTACTTCCGATGTGTTCACACTTTTCTGGAAAAGTGTCGAAAGCTGTTTCTGGAAAAATGGGTCCCTTCAATCTTATTTTGACTTTTGAGTGACTGAAGGTTTTACTGTAATTGATTCGTAGGGGCTTCTTGCTTGAGCTCAAGGGCCCACATGTGTTGGGGCCATCCAGTTCGACCCTTACTTTTCGTAATCTCCTCGGGCCGAGAGATCGAAGTTCCATGGATAGAACTCAGGTTCTGAAAAATATTATTTTTCCTCATTTTTCGTTTAATATTACATTAAAGTTACGTAAATGTTACATAAGTGATGTATAACGCTGTCATTAATGTTAAATGCTAAGTACGAATTTTATGCAATTGTTTTGGCACTGATACATAAATGTAATGTATTCTTGTTAACTTGTTATTCTTGTATTCGAAATTTTGAATTTATACAAACAAAAAAAAATGAATTTCAAATGATCAGAATTGAACCATTTCTAAATAGAAATTGTGACCATTTTCGCATATTTTTGAAACGAAATGTTATAAGCTCTAAGTTGTATAATTTCAAGTTACTTTACGTAAAATTTGTCCGCGTCGAATGACCCCTAATAGAGATATTGTTGATTTTTTGAAGAGGAATAATAAAATAATATATATAACGTGAGATGTTAAAAAAAAATTCAAGAATTTCTCGAATTTTGTATCTCGACTTCAACTTGACGTAGACGCGATTGGACATTTTTAATCATATCTCAAGAACCCGTGAAGATTTTTGGAGTTTTATTAGTTTGAAATAAAGATAACGTTTTTAAGATTGTGTGGTGTAAATTTCAAATTTCTTCAACAACTTTCCTAGGTCATAGCACTAGTTGAAGTCGAGGTACAAAAATTGAGAAATTCCTGAAGTTTTTTTTCAACTCCTCACGTGATACATATGTCCTTTTCAAAAATGCAAAAATACCTCTATTAGATTCGCTCGACTCGGAATTTTATAAGCTTCGTAAGGGAACGTCCATTAATTACGTAAGCATTATTTTTGAAATTTTAGATCCGCTCCTCCCTATTGTGAAAATTCGTAAGATTGTTAATTTGATTTCAAGGGATTTCAACAGATTTGAACGATTTTCAGTGATTTGAAAAACTTTTCAGCAAGTTTTAAGGGATTTTAATGTATTTCAGAGGACTACAAAGTATTTCAAAAAATTACAAAATTTTCACGAAATTTAAGGATGTTCACTAGTTATCTCTCAAGTTCAAAAATGAGCATTGTTAAGAATAATTTTAAAAATCGAGGAAAATATTCCTATTGTTAATTGTAACTAATTTTGGAACAGAATTGAAGGCGAACTTTAGAAAAAAATATTTTAGGTAAAAGTTGTTTATTTAACAATAGTTATTCAGAGTTTTATATTTTTGCTTTCTCTTTAGGTAAAAGTTGCAATTCTTATTTAATCCTAATGTTGTAGGGATCATTTTATTCCTTGAAAGATTTTCTACAAATCTTTTTATTACGCTTTTATTTGAGAAATTCTATTTTAAAAAATTGTTTCTAAAAATAACAATTGTACAATTCCCGAATAAAACTTTTTAAATGAAACCGCACCGTTAAATAAACAATTTTAATTTGAAATATTTTTTTCAGTAAAGTTCACCTTCAGTTCTCTTCAAAAATTAGTTACCATCAAGTATGAAGATATATTCCTCAATTTTATAAATCATTTTCAACAACATCATTTACGGATCCTTAAGCCACAAAACCAAAAACTAGTATTTCTAACAATGGTTATTTTTTGATTTTGAGATAACTAGTGAACATTCTTAACGATATTTCCAAAGCTATTTAGGGATTTCATGAGATTTCAAGGGATTACAAAATTTTTAGGGTATTTCAAATGATTGCGAGAGCTTTCACAGATTTTAAGTGATTTTAAAAAATTTCAAGAATTTAAAGAAATTACCTGGTACAATTTGAGAGAAGCTCAATTTTTGAACGGGATTTTACAAGATTTTAAGGAACTTCAAGGAGTTTAATCAGATTTCAACAGATTTTACGAGATTTCAAAAGATATTGAAGGATTTCGACAGATTTTTAGGAATTTTAAGGAATTAGGAACGATTTCCGCATATTATAAAGGATTTTGAGGGATTTCAAGAGATTGGAAATATTTCAAAAGAAATCACGAGATTTCAAAGGATTTCAAGAGATATCGAAGTATATGCACGAATTTTGAAGGATATCAAAGAATTTTGATTCGATTTTGAAGATTTGAAGGGATTTGAAGAAATTTCATAAGATTTCAAAGGGTTTTAATGGATTTTAAGAGATTTAAAACGGTTTCGATTATTTCACGTGATTTCAAGGGATTTTAAGCGATTTCAAAAGTTCCCAAAATATTTCCACTCATTTCAGAGGACTTCGTAAGATTTCAAAAGATTTAACGGAATTCCAAAGGATTTCTGAATATTATAAATGATTTTAACGGGTTTCGTGGAATTTTAGTGGCTTTCAAAAGATTTTAATGGATTTCAAGAGATTTGGAATAAGATACTCAACAATTTTAAAGATTCCAATGAATTTTAAAGAGATTTCAAATATTTCAAGGAATCTCGGAAAATTTCGAAATATTTCACGGAATTTCAAGGATTTTAACCAATTTTTAGAGATTTGAAGAGATTTTCGCGGATTTTAAAGGACTGTACAGAATTTTTGAGAGATTTTAAAGATTTCACAGAATCTCAAAGAATTTTAAGGGATTTCGACAGTTTTTAAAGGATTTCAAGGGATTTGTTTTTGAGACTTCAAGAGATTTTACAAGATTTCAAAAGATAGCGAATGATTTCGACGGATTTTTAGGGATTTCAAGAGGTTTCGAAATATTTCAAAAGAAGTCACGGGATTTGAAAGGATTTTGAAGGATTGAAAAAGATACAGAAGCATTGTCACGAATTTTGAAGGACATCAGAGGATTTATATTCGATTTCGAAGATTTGAAGGGATTTGAAGAAATTTCATAAGATTTCAGAGGATTTCTAGGGATTTTAACGGATTTTAAGGGATTTCATAAGATTCTAAAGTATATCCACGGGTTTTAGAGGATTTCGTAAGATTTCACAAGATTTAACGGAATTTCAAAGGATTTCCGAATATTATAAATGATGTTGAGGGATTTCGAGGAATTTTAATGGCTTTTAAAAGATATTAATGTATTTTCAAATAGTTTAAGGGATTTCAAGAAATTCGGAATAAGATGCCCAAGAATTTTGAAGATTTCAATGAATTTTAAAGGGACTTCAAATATTTCAAGGAATCTTGTAATATTTCAAAAAATTTCACGGGATTTCAAGGGTTTTAACCGATTTTTAGAGATTTGAAGAGATTTCCACGGATTTCAAAGGATTGTACAGGATTTTTGAGGGATTTTAAAGATTTCACGAAATCTCAAAGAATGTTAAGGTATTTCGATAGTTGTTAAAGCATTTCAAAGGATTTATTTTAGAGATTTCAAGAGATTTTACGGGATTTCAAAAGATAGTGACCGATTTTGACGGATTTTTGGGATTTTAAGGATTTAAGGACTCAAAAAGGATTTTCGCGATTAAACAAAGGATTTATATGGATTTCAAAAGGTTTTCAAATATTTCAAAAGAAGTCACGGGATTTCAAAGGATTTTGAAGGATTTAAAGAGATACAGAAGTATTGTCACGAATTTTGAAGGACATCAGGTGATTTTTATTCAATTTCGAAGATTTGAAGGGATTTGAAGAAATTTCATAAGATTTCAAAGGATTTCAAGGGATTTTAACGGATTTTAAGAGATTTACAACGGTTCCGATGATTTCATGTGATTTAAAGGGATTTCGAGGAATTTTAATGGCTTTCAAAAGATTTTTATGAATTTTTAAATATTTCGAGGGATTTTAAATGATTCAAAATAAGATTCCCACGGATTTTGAAGATTTCAATTAATTTTAAAGGGATTTCAATGATTTTAAGAAATCTCGTAATATTTCTAAATACTTCACGGTATTTCAAATAGAAAAAACAGAATTGAATTTTTATTGTGGATAATTTTCAAGTAGGTAAAGTTGAATTTTCTCGCATCCAAACAAAAGAAGATACAATAAAAGTTGACATGGTAACCATACCCAATTTAGTGGGTAAACCTTACCTTTGAATTTAATTTTGTTGCAGGTAAAGATTACTCTAAAATCGAGGTAAAGATTACACTTTGTTTTTTCTGTGAAGGATTTTAACCGATTTTTAGAAACTTTAAGTTATTTGCACCGATTTTCAAGGATTGTAAGGGATTTTTATAGGATTTTGAAGATTTTACCCGATTTCAAGAATTTTAAAAGATTTTACGGAATCTCAAACAATTTTAAAAGATTTCCACAGTTTTTAAAGTATGTATTTCAAGAGATTTCCAGGGAGCTCAATCGTTTTAAAGGGATTTCAAGAGATTATGTACGATATCCACGGAATTCAAAGGATTTCA
Organism: Melikaiella ostensackeni; assembly: GCA_032362435.1. Classification (NCBI taxonomy): domain Eukaryota; kingdom Metazoa; phylum Arthropoda; class Insecta; order Hymenoptera; family Cynipidae; genus Melikaiella; species Melikaiella ostensackeni. The sequence goes on along the minus strand of JAUMHM010000071.1, from coordinate 8,882,302 downwards.
AGGAATTTGAACAGCCAAAACTGGTTACAATTAGCATGTTAAAAAAAAATAATTAGAAAGAGAAAACTTACGTAAGAAATGCTTTGGACTCCCCCTCCCCTCCCCACGTAAGGATTCGTAGGATTTTCCATACCCCCGGTCCCTCAAAGAAAAAATCTACCTCTTTAAGCCCAGTGTTTTTCGTACCACACAGAAAAATATTTGCCTTGAATTAAAGAAACCGTTTCTTCAATAAAACTTTTTCATTTAACAAAAAATACATTCAAAAATAAGAAAATCAGTTTAAATTAAAGAAAAATTTTCATTGGAACGATAAACCATTCCTTTGAACCAAAGAAATTTCTCTGACAAGAGAGCAAATGAATAATTTTCTTGGAGTCAAAGAATCTTTTTTCTGAGTGACCGCTCGCACTAGCCGTGATCACGATTTCCGACGGTAGCGTATATAACACTCATGTAATATTTATGTAACATTTTGTATAACATTTCATTTATAACACGCGAAAATCCGAATTTCTCATATGAAACATCATCTATGACGAGAAATTTCTTATAAAACATATAAGGTCAGTTGTTCTCTTCAATTGAATCTTTGTGAAATTATTTTCAAACCCCTTCCCCCCTTCTTAATGTTTTGGAACATTGTTAAGAATTTTTGTT
>JAUMHM010000071.1:8866842-8879780 GCA_032362435.1 Melikaiella ostensackeni | reverse complement strand
ATAATAATAAAAAGGTTAGGAATGGTTAGAAACTTCACGACAAACCTTAGATTAAAAATATAATCTGCCATTTTCAATAATTTCTTTCCGTTTTGAAATTACACAGAATAGTAAAATAAATAATAATAATAAAAAGGTTAGGAATGGTTAGAAACTTCACGACAAACCTTAGATTAAAAATATAATCTGCCATTTTCAACAATTTCTTTCCGTTTTGAAATTACACAGAATAGTAAAATAAATAATAATAATAAAAAGGTTAGGAATGGTTAAAAACTTCACGACAAACCTTAGATTAAAAATATAATCTGCCATTTTCAATAATTTCTTTCCGTTTTGAAATTCCACAGAATAATAAAATAAATAATAATAATAAAAAGGTTAGGAATGGTTAGAAACTTCACGACAAACCTTAGATTAAAAATATTATCTGCCATTTTCAATAATTTCTTCCCGTTTTGAAATTCCACAGAATAATAGGATTCGGGTGTTGAAATTTCAATCGTTTTTATTCCTAATTTCTTAACTTTATTTTATTTGTTTTTGTTTCCGAGAAATTCAATATCGTTATATATTTCCGTTATTCCCAAAAAGAATTGAGAAAAAGAAAAAAAGAATTGTTAAAATTGACAAAATGGCGGCGGTTTTTCTGAAGACTTTGAAACTATCTTGCATTTTATTTCAAATTTTTCGCTAAAATATGAATAAAGTCGGACATTATTGTATTTTTCTCAAATCAATCAAATTTTCTAAAAAAAAAATTTCTACCTGTGAATTTCAACATTCATTTTTTTTAAGAATTATAAAATTTTATCGCTTTGAGAAAAATACAATTACAACCAACTTTATTCATATTTTAGCGAAAATTTCGAAAAAAATGCAAGATAGAGAAAATTGTCAAGATTCTTTTCTTATACTTTTTTTTAACTTTTTGAAATTTTATCGTTTTGAGAAAAATACAATTACAACCAACTTTATTCATATTTTAGCGAAAATGTCGAAAAAAATGCAAGATAGAGAAAATTGTCAAGATACTTTTCTTATACTTTTTTTTTACTTTTTGAAAGGAACAACTTGGCTCTTTTGACATTTTCCGTATCTTGTCTTGATTTTCTGAAAAATGTAAATTTTGATTTATCATATGAAGAAATTAAATTTTCTCTTCTCCAAGATGCGGATACAAGATAAACTCTAATGGAATATATTCACTATATTAGTACCAACTTAAAAAAAAAATTGAGAAAAAAAAACGCTGGCCTTTTTGAGAAAAATGAGTAACTTAAAATATTTTAATTTCTGAAGATCAAGAATTTCAAATAGAACTCATTTAAACTAAAAGTCTTTCACAATGAAAACATTGAAGCATAAAGTGGAACAATGAACAAACAGAAATTCAAAAATGTATCATTGAAGCGTAGATGATAAAAAAAAGGTTTTCATGATAAAATCATGAAAACCTGGAATTTTAAATGTTAGTACTATCAAATTGGAACAGTTATAAACTGAAAATTTTTGAAATTGAATTACTTAACTTTGGAGAGTTCAAAATCCATACAATTTGAAATAGGAAATGTAATAAAAATTGGAAAAATTTCAGCGAAAGCGAAAGGTATTTAATATTTTTCAAATTAATCAAATTTAAAGATCAAAATTTCAAGAATTGATTACACACGCTGGTGGTGAGTCGTATGATATAAAATCATGAAGAAGCGATTAAAGCTGAAAATTTGAACAAATGCAATTTAAAAAAGATTAAACTTTAAAACCTTTTCGAAAATTTCATTTCAAATACTTAAAATTGTAACGATAAAATTTTATCACTGTTAATAATTTGGTCACCTTGTAAAATGATTTTTTTGTTTCATAAATATGTTAAAATATAAAAATTCTAATTGAAAATTTTTAAAGTCAAGAAAACTTGGAAATTGACCGCATTTTAAAATGAATAATTTCAACTTTGAAGTGTTCAGAATATAACTTTATACTTTGAAAGAGTATGATTTTTAACAGAATATGCATATGCCTACAGTGAATTAAATTTTTTCTATCAGAATTGTTCAAAATTTTTCAATTGAAAAGAACTTTTTTTTTAAATATTGAAAATAGACAGTGCTTAAAATTGTACCATATAAGTATAAAATTACACCTATTATATATGTGAAGGGTGGCAGTATACAGAACATAGATAACCAATGAAATGGGAATTTTTCAAAAGACCGAAAAACTATCTGTAAAACCGAAATCTACATTAAAAGATGAAAGAAATGTCTACTTCTGAGCTGAAGTGGTGCTGAATTTAGGCCAAAGAAGTTTGATTTAAAAAATTTATCCAGGTTCGAGGAAATGGATACGGAAGTTGACAATCTGAAAGTGACACTAACCTAAAATTTGAGCAGGCTCAACTACGGATTGTGATGAAAAACTCAATTCTTAGTTAAAAAATAAAATAAAAACATGCTCCCGACATATTATGATTGTGAATACTGGTAAAAAACTTTGATGTAAAAAACTAGCCAATTCCGAGAAAAACGACCGCGAATTTTGAGACAAAAATTTCATGAGTTTTAAAATCGGTTTTTTACAACAATTAAAAATCTACTTTTAAATTTTTTGCAAAAATAAAAATTTTCACCTGAGATATGGGGATGCTAAACGAAAAAAAAAATTTGATAAAAAAAAATGATATTTTGATATAAATCCTTTTACCACAATGTGTACTTGCCGTTTCAAGATTTTTTAACGCAATACACCAATTTTCGAAAAAATGTTGGTTATCTAGTTCTGTACTGCACCCTTCGTATGATAAACGATATACATTTTTGTATTTCAACTTGCATAAAAGGGTTCATAAGAAAGTAGATTTCATTTCGATCTTGATGAAAATAATGTCTATATGACAGAAAAATTGTATTAATTTTTTTTCCAAAAATTCGTCAATGGATCTTATGAAATATTCTACCTTAATATTTCTATCGAAAAAGAAAACGGAAGATTTTTTCAACAATTTAAAAAGATTTCTTAAATATTTATTTCAGGAACATTTTGGACAAATATTATTAAAAGAAACCTGATTCAGAATATTTCTCTTGCAGAAATTTCACCATCTTTCTCTATTTGAAGTGCAGGTTCTGACGGGGCCCCTATCAGAATTTCTAGATAGGAAAAAACTAATGGGGGCCCTGTCGGGCTCTAGTGAGGAATTCCATGTTTCGTATAGGTATGGAAAATCTATCTTTATCTTGTGAGGCTTCGACCAGAATTAAACACAGCTGCGCAGTGGGTGCAGTGCATCACCAGTGCTTTCAAGTTTTGTATTTTTTTTTTTAAACTATAGTTTTGTATGTGTTCCGCATTATTTTTTGAAACTATGGAAAATAAAAAGTGCCTGCAAGAATGGGGACGATTGCGGAGCAAAAAGTTCCGCTTAATTTAAAAAGTTGGACAGGAATGCGATAAGAGTGAGGTTATGATGTCTGGTGATCACTCTGAAGGCAATTTGAATCAGACAATTTGAATCAGACAATTTCTAATAATATGTCAATTTAATCTAGTTTAAGTGGACAAATATTCCCATAGGAGCCCCGCAGGGGCCCTTCTTTTTAGTTGCGTTGTGGAAGGGCGATCCCCACTAGAACACTACAAGAAAGTTTAGTAGGGCATACAACGACGAAAGAATAACTTGTAGGGTTCCGACTAGTTTTCCCTACTAGAGCCCGATTGAAAATAGGGAAAACTCGTAAGAGACCCACTAGAACTCTCGAAATTTCTGCACGGGTTAGTGTATTTTTTAATAAATATTTATTCGTGCAATAGTGCGTAAAGAAAAAAAGGTTTGTTGTTGAAAATCGGTGACCTTATAGCTTATAGCACAAACATTTTCGGTCAGCCTCAAAAGGGACTTGTTTTAAAATAAAAAAAAGGCTGAAGTATACAGTATTAGGCAAAAAAATAGCTTAATTTGAGTGGGGAAAAAATTAATTTTTTTTTCTGGGAAAACATATTTACATCAGGGTCATTAGAAAAGTATGCAGTTAAAAAAATGTTAGAAATGTCATATTTTAACATTATACAATTTAAATATGTACTAGGTATACGAGGAAATCTAAAAAAATATATGACACAAATTATTCGAGTACTTTAAACTTATTTCTGAAATAAGATATCCCGAAAAAAGTAATTTTGGAATATTCGGTATTTTTAGGACAAAATTTTTTCATTAACTAGCGAAATAATTCCAAAATTGTTTAATATTGCTTTGTCTTGAAAAATTCCAAAACACAAAAGGCGTCGTTGAAAAAATACGTAACGCCTTTAGAAACTTTGAAGCATTCCTAAAATTTAATAATCTTTTTTTACGTTTAAAAAATAGTATGTATTTATAAAGAAGCATCTAAAAATATTTTTAAAAAGTGACATTTCTTTTTAAATAAGAAATAGGCACATTCCGTAGAAATAATAAAACATTGATGTACCGTAAGGAAGCTGTGTGACAAAATTGTAGGGTTGATGCCACTGCGGATAATAATCCGCCTGTGCCTCGTATCCTCCAAGCATTTTTCTGAATGTTGTGATATTTTACAAAATACTCTCTCCGACAATGGAAACTCAAAAAATTCGTCACTCTCTTCACTATCTCACTTCACTCGTCAAAGTTCCATCGGGAAAAATTATACTTTAAATTTAAATTTAAGTTGTCTTCTTTACTTTTTTCCTTACCAAAAGCGCAGCTCTTCAACAATACAAAGAACAAAACTATTAAGCTAAAAAATCTTTCAGTACTGAAACACTCTCACTTTCTCACTTCTTCACTTGTAAGTCCCTTTTCGACTACTTCTTCACTTTTCAGACGATTTTTTAAAGAAAATTCCAAGAAAATCGAGAAAAATCTCTAAATATCTAGGTTTGCCCTGTGACAATGTTTTGACAATTTGAATTCAGAATATCTCCTCGTTGGTCGTTTTTGGAGACGCGTGCGCGATCGTGACTTAAGACGAAGTGATACTTGGTGACTGAACAACCCTCTATTCGAGGCGAGCTGCTGAGCTGCTCCAACCGTCTGTTTACGTCTTTCCTGGAGGCGTGGCCTGGGCTAAGTCCGCCCCCAGGCGTGGATCATCGAACCTCACATAACCTTCGATTACGAGATTCAATTAGTAAATTGGGGAGCATAGTGGGGAGTTATTTACTACCTCAACGCCATTCGTCGTTCCGCGTTCGATTTGTGGTCTTGACGATGAAGTTAATCGAATTAAAATAGTACAAAGGCGCATAACGTGAGAGTTGCAAAAATAATTTAGAAAATGGAGATGTCGTGTTTCCATTCGGACAAAGAGCTTCTCATACAATAGGGTAACCGATACAATTATTTCCCCCCCTCCCCCCTCAATGATCAGCCACCTCGTTTAAATATGGAGCCGTTTAAAACCTACGTCACACTGACAGGGGAGGGGGTAACAGATTTAATGACGATTTGTGATGTGGGGGGGGGGGGGGCACAGAATGTGACATCACACATGGAAAATTTGAATAACAATTTTTTGAAAGGCTTGAAAAAGTGAAAATTAGTGATTTTATTTTACAAATTAAGCATCTAAATACAGACTTCACACTCTTTCCCCCATTCCACTCTTTATATCGCCTTTTTAAAGAATTTCTCTTTTTTTCCCCTGTTTTCAAGAAACCAATAAGAAAACTCAACTATTTTTTATATTGAAAGTTAATTCTTTTTAAATGAAAAGTCTGCTATTATATTTTTGGTTCAGAACTCATCTCTTTTGATTAAGAATTCTACTATTTGGTTGAAATATTTAACAATTTTTTTTTTAAATTTGTTTTTTTTTTGTTGAAAACTAATTTTTTCAACTGAAAATATAACTAATCTATTTTTGGCTGAAACTCGATCGTTTTCAATTGAAAATGCAACTATTACATTTTTCATTGAAAATTCAACTACCTACTTGATTGAAAGTTGAACTACTTTGTTAAACAATGATTGTATTTGTTAAAGATTTAACTATTTGTTTGAAAATTCAACTATTTTGTTGAAAATTCGTTCTTTTTTGTTGAAAATAAATTTTTTGAACTGTAAATTTGTCAAACTGTAAATAAAATTATTATACATTGTTTTGGTAGAAAATTCAACTATTTGATTGAAAATGAAATTTTTTGTTGAAAATTCATATTTTCGATTTGAAAATTCAACTGTTTTGTGGAAAATTCGCCTTTTTGTCTTGAAAATTCAGCAATTTGGTTGACATTTTTTTCTCTCTTAAATGGAAAACCTTTCTTGGTTGAGAATTCATCTATTTTGCTATAAATTTTATTTTTTTTATTATAAGTGCAACAGTATGGTTAAAAATTGATACGTTTTTGTTGAGGATTCAACTATTTTCTTGAAAATTCATCTTTTTTGCTTGAGCACAACTGTTTTTGATTTGAAATTAAAATCTTTTTTGGTTGAAGTATCAATTTCGAAAAAAGGAGAAATAATTTGGAGTCTAAGCTCTAAATTTATATTTGATTATATATATTAACATTCTTTAATAAAAATTTAACTACTTGGTTGAAAGTTGTACTTCTTTGTTAAAAATTCATTTTTTGTGTTCAAGATTCATACTGCTAGTTGAAAATTCAACTATTTTGTTAACAAGTTATCTTTTTTGGTCAAAAATTTAACTGTTTTATTGAATATTCGTTTTTTTGTATAGAAAATACGTCCTTCCGAATTGAAAATTCAGCTGTTTTCTAAAAAAAATCGTCTTATTGTCTTGAAAATTTAAATACTTAGTTCAAAATGCAATTTTTTTTGGTTGAAGTTTGATCTTTTTGGTTTAAGAATTCGACCAATTGCTTTAAAATTCAACTATGTGTTTTGTTGAAAATTCAACTATGTATTTTGTTAAAAATTCAACTGCATATTTAGTTGAAAATTCATCTTTGTAGGTTGAAAACTCATCGGTTTTGTTAGAAAGTCATCTTTTTTCGAAAATTCAACTATTTTGTTGAAAAATTGTCTTTTTGGATAGAAAATTCGTCTCTCTTGGTTGAAAATTCATCTTTTTTGGTAGAAAAGTTCTTGGTTGAAAATTTAACTGTCTTCTAAAAAATTCATTTTTTTGGCTTGAAGATTCAACTATTGTTTAAAAATATAACTGTTTATGGTTGAAGTTTAATCTTTTTTATTTGAAAAGACGACCATTCGGTTAACAATTCATCTTTGTTGACTGAAAATTAAACAATGTGTATAAAAATTCAAGTGTTTTGTTGAAAATTCAACTATTCGGTTGAAAAATCATCTTTTTTGATTGAAAATTCATCTATACCTATGCATTAATTTCATTTTAAAGAATTTATTCCCCTATTATTCCGCTATCTTCATCGAAAATCACCCTATATCCCCCATTTCGAGAGCTTTTCGGGCTGTGAAGTATGTTACAATATTATGTTTGTATTTTTTGTCTTTTATTTTAGGCGTTTATCAAATGAAATCGAAGAAAAAATTTTGACTTAAGGGCGGGGGGGGGAGGCTCAAGATTTGTGTGATGATCTGTGATGAAGAAGGAGAGGGGTGGAAAAAGTGTTAAATTAGCCTGAAGTAATTTTTGAAGGGCCCCTATGCTTATTATTTAAAAAAATGCTCCACAAATAAAACTACTAATGAATAAAGTGCAGGATGAAGCATACAGAAAATTCCGCATCAGCGTTGTAGTGTTCAATCTGTCATCGTAAATAAAGCGAAAACATAATGATTTGTCAAACTATATCTGAAAATAAGCAAAGGACTAATATCTCATCAGAAAATCATTCAAAATTGTTTAAACTTTTTATAAACTATTTAAATGATTGTTGCTTTGTCATATGAAAATTGTCAAAAGATAATTTTGGCCCCGGCTAATTATTATGCAATGTAGAGGGCAACCACAGTTCTTTCAAATCAGAAATCTATAAGCTGAAGACCCGAATGACTATAATTATGAAGATATGAGAGTAACAACTGAATATAAGGACAAAAATGAAATTTTACAGGACGAACAAAAAGAATTTTCTGTGATAGATTTCCAAATATGAAATTTTGATAAAAATATAGAAGCATGCAAGAATTTTATATTGAAAATGTGAAAACATCAGAAAACAAATTTTTCTTTGTGGAAGGGAAGGAAAACCGAGTAGTTCTTATTTAGTTTTCCATCTCATGAAATTTTAAACAACGTATTTTTTTACAAATCACGAAAATATAGAAAGGACTTTTTCGGTTCTGTTAAATATATGTGAAATATATGTATTTATTGTTATGCCTAAATTTCGAAAAACGGGAATGATAACTGGATTGGGTCCAAAAATAAAATTATTTCTGCATACTACATGACACAAAATTAAGTCAAAATCATATAATAAGCATATAGACACGATTTACAATGTTTTAGGGAGGTCAACATTTTTTTTTTATTTTCTATGTTTAAGAGCGGAAAACTCAAATGGTCCTTATCCAGTTGTGATAATCATAATTTAAAAATTAATTTTTTCAAGTGATAGAAGAAATGATTCTTACATATTCTTAATATCCTATCGATAAATAGTGTCCTAAATTACTTCAATAAATCGTTGAAAACAGAATTTCGAAAAATTGGTCCTTATTCAGTTGGCATCCTCAGTCTTCAATTATACTTCACCATGTTTCAGAGGCCAATAATACAATCGTTGGACTATGCTATAATCACTATGTCGCCATGGCCAATTATTGTTTTTTGAAATTATTGTTAATTTTTAATTAATAATAATATATAATAATAATAATAATAATAATAATAATAAATCTACTGAGCACTTGCCGTGTTTCGCGACCGTGTTTAGTAGCGAAGTACCGGGTCATGAGTACCTGTGGGTAAAAATTAATAATAATAATAATAATAATAATAAATAAATTAATAAATAATAATAATTTTTTTAATTATTGTTATTTTTTGTACATGATTTGTTTGCAATTTGTTACCAGAAATATAATAATCTCTTTTGTATTTGCGGTGTTTTATATAAAACTTTTATCACGCATTATGAGACAAATTTTTTCAATATGTTATGAATATTTTTACAAATTATTTTCAAGAAATAATAACCCAAATTTCATTTCATTAAATACATTTTTAGTCATTTTATTTTAATGTTTTGTTCTCAATTCACATTTGTCTCACTTTGAAAAATGAATCTCGATTACACGTATAGAACGATTTGATTGGTGTCGGAGATAATCAAATCATGAGTAATTAAATCCACCCTCTGGTCCATCTGGTATCTTTCCAAAATATAACCAGACGCTCTGATGACTTTATCATGGCGATATTGTCTCGTTTATTACCAAGTATTATCTATTAATCCGTTTTCTTTATAAATGAAACCAGAAAATTTTTTCTCTGAATTCGAATCAGTGAAATTTCACTGAGAATGAGGGACGTACTTCTGGCTATTTTAATCAGTGAAAATTCACTGTGAATCAGTTATTATTCACTGAATTTAGAGTAGTTTTTCATTAAAATTACAGTAATTTTTTACTGGTTTTTCAATGGAAAAGTTACTGAATTTTCATTAAAACTTCAGTAAGTTGCTACTGGCAAACCAGTAAAAACTCAGTAGAATTTCAGTAAATAGTCACTGATTCCCAGTGAATTTTCACTGATTCAAATAACCAGAAGTATACGTCACTGATTTTCAGTGAAGTCCCACTGATTCATATTAGAAGAGTTACTTCCATTTAATTATTATGAGTTTTTTGAGTAATAACTAACACTAGTTAATAGCTGATCAGCGAATAGTTGGCTGATCCTGACCCGACCCGATCCGTCGGGTTTGGGTTTTAAAAAATGTTCCAAACTCCTACTTCTTTTCCAATAAAAATTTTTGTTTCTTAAAGAATATTGTACTCAATAAAGAATGAGTCTGATATTGAAAATTATTAATTGTAATAATATTCTAGAGAACCGAAAAATAAAAGTGGCTCATTAATGCTGACAGGTTGAAAGGATCGAGGGTAATTCCCTGAGGATAATTCACTGCATTCGGAGCCCCTTGTCACGTGCCCATGTTTTGACATTTGGGCTACAGATTTCACCCTATACAGAAAAATATGTCTTAGTTACAGAGAAAGAGACACTTTATTATTCAAACATTGCATGATTCAATTAAGAAATCATATTCTAAATTAACATATTTTTGCATCTTTCTCATAAATAAATTATCAACAATTTAACATGAAATGAAAAAAATGCAAAAATTCTGCAGTATGCAGAATTTCTACAGGAAAATGCACAAAATTCTATTGAATACTCTTTAACTCACCTTAGACCCTTTCGAATTTTTTTGAATTCCTTTAAATTCTTTTGAATTTTTAGGAATTTTTAAAATTCTTTTGAATTGGTTAATTGATTCGAATTCCTTGAATTCTGTAGAATTTTCTTTAATTCATTTGAATTTGTTTGAATTCTCTTAAATTATTTGAATACTTTAAAATCTTTGGAATTTCTTCTAATTCCATTGAATTCTTTTGAATTCACTTGATGTATCTTGAATCCTTTTGAATACTCTTGAATACTTTTGAATTCACCATTGAATTCACCTTGAACCCTTTTGAATCCTTTTGACATCTTTTGAATTCTTTTAATTATTTTTAATTTTTGATATTCTTTTGATGAATCTATTTTAATTTTTTTTTAATTTTCAGAATTTTTAAATTTGTTTTAATTCTCTTAAATTCTTTGAATTCTTTTGAATTTCTTTGAATTATTTTGAATTCACTTGAATTCTTTTGCATTCATTTCATATTTTTTCATTTCTCTTTATTCCCTTCGAATTCTCTTGAATTTACTAGTGTATATTAAATGCTTTTGAATACTCTTGAATTTTTTGAAATAATTTTGAATTCATCATTAAATTCACTTTGAACACTCTTAAATTCTTTTGAATTCTCTCGAATTTTATTGAACTTGTTTTAATTCCCTTGAATTCTTTGAATTCTGTTTATTTCTCCTAAGTTCTTTTGAATTTGTTTTGATTCTCTTGAATTCTCTTAAATTCTTTTGAATTTCTTTGAATTCTTTCAATTCTACTTAATTCTCTTAAATTATTTCGAATTCATTTGAATTGTTTCAAATTCTTTTGCATTCCTTTGAATTTTCTTTATATTACTTGGATTTTTCTCTTGAATTCTTTAAATTCTTTTGAATTCCTTTGAATTCTATTGAATAGACCTCTTCGTTTCAATTCGGAAGTTAGTGATGTGCATACGCGGAGCCATGATTGTTCCCGCGAGTTCAAAAGTTTCGGCCCTCCTCTGTAAAATGCATGCAAGTGTGTAGCCCACATAGGACACTTCCCGAATAAACCTGGTCTTATCTTGGGACTTGGTCAAGTGGCCAGAAGAAAAAAACCAGGTCTGTCCAAACTTTAGACCTATACTCAGGCCTAGGTTAAAACATAGGTTCATGTCGACCTAATTTAAAAAAAAATTAAATTAATTTTCACGTAAATTTGATGAAGAATGTAGTATTTTCAACAAAAATAGCAATAATTAAAGAATCCAGTGAAAAATTGATAATTTTATAAAATTTCGTAAAAATGGCATAAAATCATGTTAAAAAGTGACAAGTAATTTTCTTATATCTTTCAGTTTTTTTTACTAATATGTTGGAAAAAATAAATAATTAGATTATTTATTATTCCTTGTTAGCACAGCTGTCAATAATTTTTAAAAAATCCGAAATATTAAGTCATATTTCATACTTTAAAAATAGCGAACCGAAGCAGTGGCAAGCTTAATTCTTGGTTGAATTTTAACTCCCTCTTATATTTTTCACGACTAATTTCTTTTGCGAGAAGAAGTCGCACCTAATGCGATGCACAGCAGCTTGGTTCGGAACTAGGTTCCGCGGAACTGAGAGCATTAGTTCCGAGCTAAGCCGCTGTGCGGTGTTATTAGGTACTTCTTCTCGCAAGAGAAATGAATCGCCAAGAATATAAGAGAGAGCTAACGTGCGACCACGAATTATGCTTGTCATTGCATCGGCTCGCTGTTTTTGAAGACAGAAATATTACTGAATATTTCGGATTTTATTGAAGTTCTTCATAGCTGTGCCATCAAGAAATAATGAATTAAATTTAATTATTTATTTTTCCAGCATATTAGGAAAAACAAAAATTGGAAATATAAGAAAATCATTTGTCACTTTTTAACATGATTTTATGCCAATTTTATGAAATTTAAAAAAATTATTAATTTTTCACTCGATTCTTTAATTATTCGTGTTTTTGTAAAAAATAATAGGAAAATAATATTTAAAAACTCTTTTTGTAACAGTGATTACGTTCTTGGTGCAAATTTATTGAAGAATAAGGTAGAGGAACTCATAGATGATCATTTAAAAAAATCATTACCTTGTTAAAATCATCGGATTAACAAAAAAAAAATTTAGACGCAGCACAGAAAAAAGTTAAAATGTGTTACAGATACATTTTTGAACGATTAAAAATTAAGCGAATTTCGGCGAAAGTTTCGCCGAGGTTAGGAGAATAATTCTGACGTCATCTAACTACGTCACACTGGAATGAGCAAATTGGGGTAGAACGAAGAATCGGTAACAAAAAACGCAAATAAAACATTGTTCTTGCTCTAAATCTCCTCTGAAATAGATTAGACTATCGCAAACGCAACTGACAGCTGAGAATCGACATTTCGCTCCAGTTTAATCAGCCCCCCTGGTTCCCTGGTTCTTTGCTCAGAATACACTGAATTAAAGCGTCGCGTCCTAAGATTTGACGGGGGCCGACAGGTAGAGCTGATTGTTCACGAGGCCTGAATTCAAAAAAATGCAGGGGGAAAAACATAAAAATTCAATTTTCTCTGAAAAAAAACTATTTAATCACTTCTTTTCCACGAGACATTAATCTAGAAA
>JAUMHM010000071.1:8847291-8858552 GCA_032362435.1 Melikaiella ostensackeni | reverse complement strand
GTCAGTCCCACCAAACTTCGGTCATGCAAAGGAAAGTATGAAAACCAAGCCAGAACCAAAGGAGTTATGATCGGTTTATGTTGCATTAAATCCATAAAATAAGTGACGAATAATTTTAGGTAGAATGCAGATACGTGACAAAACTTCATTGATAACAGGAGGAGCCAGTGGAATAGGTTTTCTCTATGCACATGAATTACTTCGTCATAATGCGAAAGTAAGTCAATACAAGCCTAAAAGTACAGAATCCTTTCCCGTTAGTCCTTTTTTGAATCTTGCCTTTTTCTCAGATTTAAGAAGTTTCAAGAACACTATCGGTTATTCTTATAAAGATTTTCCCGTATATTAGGAATCAGCTGAGAAAAATACTCTAGCATATCTACTTTTCTTTTTAACGTGATCAAGTCGTCAAAAAAACGCATTTTTGGCAATTTTTGGAAGCCTATAAAAATTCAGAGAGACGTGCAAGAATCTTTCGAGTTAGCTAATATGAAAGATTGAACCTTTCATTTTACAGCTATTGTGGGTAAATCTGCAGGAAATCAGCATGGAGCCATTGAAAACCGTTTTATTAGTCGAGCGCCGTAGCCTGTGCTTTCTTCTCGAAGCGAAAAGCACGACTACGGCGCGCGATTAAAAAAACCGTTCCCAACGGCCCCATGCTGATTTTCCAGAGTTGTCCGTGCAACAGCTTTAAAATAAAAGGTTCGACCTTTCATTTGCGCCCACATGTAAGATTCTAGCACGTCCTATTGATTTCTTATAGGCTTCCAAGGAGTGCAAAAAATGCGTTTTTTGAACTTTTGACACTGTTTTTCAAAGAAAGTACACTTGCTAGTGTATTTTTACAGTAAGTACAGGAGCATCCTGTAAGAATCAAGCAGAGTTATATGGAGGAAAGCAAAAATGTCGAAAAATGTCGGATAGTGTTATCCAGGACCAGAATGAACTGTAGCGGACACACATGGTTTTTTTCTTGTGTTATTTCTTACCTATTTTTATTAAAATATCAGAAAACGTATTTCATATTCATTGATAATATATTTAAAATTTAGTTTTCAAATTTCGAGTACTTAGCCACGTACAAATGATCGAAAGCTTCAATCATTAGGATGAATCTCATGATTTGATATAGTATATTCAGACAATTGATCGGTCTGTTGTTTTTCCGGTCAGACAATTTGTAATGTTTGTTGATAACACATGAATCAATCTTGTTACAATTTATTCTGAATGACGTTTCAACCAATCAAATAAAATCAAAATTTTTTTTCTTTAGTGTGTTTATATCATGGATTTGGACAATGAGAATGGAAAAGAAGCTGTACAAAAATTGGAAGCCGAATTCGGCACAGGCCGTGCTCGATTTTTTCCCTGTGACGTAACGAATTCAGAGCAGTTCACAGGTAAAGCTGATAATAAATTTAGTTTCGATTTTCAAAAATTCGAGTAAAGAATAATTAAAGCTTCTTTCACAACAGTGCATTTTTTCTAACTTGCGATAAAGTGTAAAAGTGTAATTGTATAAAACCCTACTGTAGCTGCATGGTGCATACATGGTGTATGCAATTATATATTATACATGCACGGTGCCGAGATATGGGAGGTGGAAATTGGTACGCTTGAGTATGCAGAACATCTTTCAATGAAGTTTTATTGCATCACAAAAAAACGAAATAAACTTTGTGAGTAACTGATTCAGAAGGAAATCAGACAAGATTTACAATGGTTATAACCACCTTCCAAACGTGTAGGTCCCTTCTAAAGTTTTTAGAGATTTAAAGAATAGACAATTTTTGAGGTGTTTGAGACTTCAAGTCGAGTCGAGCTTGGCTCTCAACTTCTTAAAGCATTTTGAAATACAAAACAGATTACAACATTTCACCATTGCTTTCGGTTCATTTGGTAACTTTTAATTGAGAATTTTATAGAAATGTGCACGGCATGGCCAGATACCGATATTCGCTGCATTTTAATCAAAAAATTTGAAAATACATTCAGAGAAATTTCACAAATTTCTCTTCGGATTTGTGGCTGTTTCAAAACCCATAGAAGCATTAAAAAGTATTCGAATGATTTCGAGATTTCAAGCTTTGAGCCAACTTGAAACTCGACTCAACCAGGCCAAAAACAGCTAACTCAAACCAACTCGAAGTTTCTAGCTTTTTGAACACCTCTATATCTGCTCAGTCAGCAACGTTTTCTTCTTTCACTTCATTTTTCTAAAATTTGATGTTACTATCTTCCAGATAATTTCCAGGCAGTGATTGAAATGTGTGGCAAACTAGATATTCTCATCAACAATGCTGGTATCATGGATGATTCACGTTGGGAAGTTATGATCGACTTAAATTTTGTAAGCATAACATGCATTATTGATTATTATACTACATTAATCACAATATATAGATGATTTTCAAGTAGGTTTTAATTTCGTGTTCCTGGAAGTGTACTCGATGTACCTAGACCATTTTTTACCCTTCAAAAGGCTTACAACACATATGTCGGTCTACTTTCTTAATCCACACAACTCCGGAGCCTCCCAAAGAAAGGAAGGCTAAAAGGATTTTTTAAAAATATCCTCACAGAATTTATGGAGTTGATGAAACAAAAACATCTTTCAAAGTTTATAGTATGAAAAAATGTCTGTAAATTACAGAAAGACAATCATAAAAAACTCACAACTCCGAAGCCTCTTATTGTATATGCGCTGGTGAAAGATTCAAAGTCGCATTAAAGTGACAGAAAACGCCTTCTTTTACTTCTGAAGACAAAAAAATGTTTTGGAGGCTGCTTTCATTTTCAAAAAAATTTGTTTGAAAAAATATCTGAAATTTTTTTAGAATATACAAAGACAACTTTTGCTCAAATATCACCTCTGTTTAGAATAGTTACAAGAGTTCTTGAAATAATCTCAACAAACTATAAAAGAACGGAAAAAATTCACGAAAACTTGAATTTGCTATATTTTAGTTAGTAATTAGTTTTGCAATATAAACTAGGGCAATATTCGTTGATTTTTTATGCGCTGATGTCGAATATGATTTCAGATTTTCAAAATTCAAAATAGCTGATCCAATTTCTTGATAATCAAATTCTTTATATATGGTCCGCCATATTAGATGAGCTTTTTTGAATGTTGATAATCTGACTTCAGATTCGATATCAGCCACCGAAATAACGCAGGATAAGTATAAGTAGCTTTAAATGCTTTGAAGCAAATAAGGCTGATGCGTTACTGAACTTTGACCCATTCGGTAGCAGGGGTGCAGATTTTTACTGATTTCTAATGATGGCCCTAGCTCATTATAAAAAATCAAATATTAAAAATAGAGCACATTCAATTTTTCATAAATTTGTTCTCTTCATTGTTAGTTTTTTTAGATTATTTCAAGCAGTTGTTCTGACCCCTAAAAAAGGTGTTAAAAATTTTTTAGAAAAAAAATCACTTGCAAATATCTATCAAACTACACCTGATGGCGACAAAACAATAGAGGACGGGTTCGCTTTTAGCATCAGAAAATACTTCGGAAATTGCATGTCGCATTGAACTGGACCATAGATCGTTTTTGTTGACCAGTGTTATGTACTTTGAGGAGATGACTACTTTTCTCCTGGCGTTCCTTTCACGGTTCAATATACCCTAATTAAGGTATTATCAGCATGAAGTCATACGAAGAGCTATCTATACGAAGAACATACACAAGCTCATTGAAGACGCTCCAACTTCACGTCGATGAACTGATTCCGTGTGAAAGTGTCTAACCTATCGGATTTCTCCGTTCTTCCATACTTTCAGGGCTCTGTGTCATAAACGAAATGGTAAACAATTCTCAAATTTCCACAGAACTTTGTGTTCTGCCCTTCTTTATTTTCTCATTTCAAATAAAAAATCTTAAAAAAAAGTTCAGCAGCTAAGGTAAACTGTGTGGCATTTTAGAAACCCTAGCATAGGGTACACATCCATAAAGTGCTAATTTCAATTTCAATCATCCCAACTTTGAAATTCATAAGAAAATTACTTAATGCTGATAATACCTTAATACCTTCAGTCGATTTTTTAGTTTATTTCTTTTCAAATCAAATTCGCAAAAGTTACCCAGTCTCTTGTTCCGCCTGCAAAATCCGGATTTTGGAACTTACGCCCTCATGCCCAGTCCCACTTCATATACTTTTATAATTCTTTGAGCATCCCAGAATTTACTTTCGTACAAGTTTGCGATACAAATTACAAACAATATCGCTCGGAAGTATAAACATTTTTATGTTAATTATTAGCCACATTTCCTTCTGGAACATGCCGGGACTTTTACTAATTTCTTCAAATATGACAGCGTGTATCATACTTGTAGCTCATAGTACAGATTAGATAGACTCAGCATGTTCAATTTCTCCAATATTACATTGTAACCCAAACCTACGGTATTTAATTAAAATTAATTCATCGGAGAGTACTATGTAATTCATGGATGACCCTTTATCGTGAATGAAACATTTTATTTTACATCAGAAAGCTCTAATCCGAGGAAGCCTTTTAGCCCTGGATCATATGGGGAAACACAAGGGTGGAAAGGGCGGAACTATAGTGAATGTCTCTTCGATCGTTGGCTTGACACCAACTTCTTTCTTTTCAATATATTCTGGCACGAAGCATGCTGTTATTGGTTTCAGTCTCGGTATTAAGGTCAGTATTTTCTGAAGAGCACTGCTTGAAGTAAATAATTTAAATCATACTTTTTTTTGAAGCCATTTTTATTATTCATGGTAGGAAGGGATAAGGATTAGGTATTTTTTTTCAGTTCATTCCATTTCATCCCAGTCACCCTTTTTATGAATTTCAGCCTATTCTTCGTTTAT
Organism: Melikaiella ostensackeni; assembly: GCA_032362435.1. Classification (NCBI taxonomy): domain Eukaryota; kingdom Metazoa; phylum Arthropoda; class Insecta; order Hymenoptera; family Cynipidae; genus Melikaiella; species Melikaiella ostensackeni. The sequence goes on along the minus strand of JAUMHM010000071.1, from coordinate 8,853,695 downwards.
TGACGTAACTCTTCAAACCCTTCCAATCCACTCTTGTAAAAATTAGATTATCCCTTGTCTATTCACGCGTGAATCTGTTTCTACCTGTTTTTCCAATATAATTCTCTACCTACATTTTTCCATTTTCTCAATTCCAGCGTCAATCTTTCGCTATCTCTTTGTCAATACAATGCTACTTTTCCAGAAAGATTTTAGGTAATTAAAATTGGTATTAGGAGTATTAGGGGTCTGATATGAGAGACGAGAGATTTCTGGATACTTTATAGGTTCAGGTTGAAGTTTTGCTTAGTGAATATGGTTTGGGTAAATTTGGGTAAATTTTCCGCATGGATCTTCTGATTGGCTTGTTAGTCCGCTTGTGTCTGAACCGTGATGCATTTTGACTTAGTGATATATTTGTAGAGAGATTGATCAGCAGCCCGTGTCGGAGTAATGTTCTGGGACAAGTATGTTGTTTGAATAATCAGCATGTGACTTCAGATTGATATAAAGCTATCACTTCTCCCATATGTGCTTCCTTTTCCAGATCCCTATCTTACAAATTCCAGAATCCCAAAAAAAGGATTTGGTTTGATAGTATAATAATAATATTTGTTTCTTTTACTGTAGGATTTCTATGAGAAAACTGGAGTACGCGTCTTGGTGATGTGTCCTGGAATAACAAGAACACCGCTTATTACAGAATGCAAAGATAAAACTTTGGAGTTCGTGAAGAAAGAAGATCTTATAAATGGCTTAGAAAAATCCATCTTGCAAGCGTAAGAGAAGTGTATTTAGTATTATTGCATAAGTCAACAGCAACTCTATGTTATCGAAGAATTTTAAGCTTTGGTGAATAAGTTTTCATCGTGATATTCGTAACGAAACAAAACGAAAGTGCACATGATTTTTGTTGTTGGTAACAATAGGGGTCATTTACAAAATACGTGATACATATTTCAGGAATTATGAAACCCCGCCGCCCTGCGTGATACGTTTTTCATTTGTCTCCCGCCGATTATCTTCTTTTCTAGAATATCATCGTTCGCCAACAATATTTATTTTTCTTTCTCTTCGACTCATTTGTTAAAGGAAATAATTCGATTTCCCATTTATAATTAATTCTCTAAAGCTGTATTACCGACATTCTTTGGTTGCAATAAAGTGGGAAGCCACTTGACGGTACGTTGTCGACTGCTGGATCGATTACGCATACCAGAGTCTATAGATAGAGTCCTATGGGACTCTTTTCCGGGACGGGTAGCCCGGCTCAAATCGTTCTTTTTTTAAATAAGATCAAAAAGACAAGTTTCATAAATAATTTTACTTTTTAGGCAATATAACCACTAGTAAAAACATCAGCATCCATGTTCCTCCAAAACCCCATGATCTGGCGGTGAATTCAAAAGTTCATTTACTGAGTTTCATTAATTGGTACAAATGAGTATTCAATTAGTATAATGTCATGTCTAGGTTCACCGAAAACCGGTGAGTGTAGAACAAAACAATGTTTTCGGTGAACCCAGGGAATCTGGAAAGGGCGGATAGGTTCATTGAAATTTAGGGAGCGTAGACCGAATATTTTCGGTGTGCCTAGATATTTAGTATTCGAATTGATTGAAATAAATGAATTAATTCATGTTCGAAGAGAATGCATATATTTATATTAAATCTAAGTTATATTGATGTAATACTGAAGTCAGTTTTTTTAAAGACATTATTAGAGTTCTATTTCGAAGTAATATTACTCTGAATTTCACTCAACAATAATACAATTTATTTAATAATGTGTTATTCATGGAATTTATCGAATTCTCATTTATTTGCTCTGGTCACTCGTATCGGAAGACTCCGGCCATTGAAAGGTCCAGGGCTCAATAGCCAAAACCCAGTGGAGACAAAGGCGTTCTTTTTTAACAGAAAAATAATACCTTATTATTATTTTTTTTATGATAATCAAAAAAAATTAATAACATTTTTTATAAGTGTTTAGTTTAGAAGTTATTTAATATTTACTTTCATGAATTTAATTTCTGCTTCCAATTCGAACTATATATTATATTATTGAACAATTAATTGAAATGTGCATTGTCGAAAACATGAAAATATTCAAACTATTTTTTTTATATTGTGTCATCATGCAAATAAAGAATCCAATTTATTATATTTATTTTGAAAGTATAATATAAATTGTATTGACAATAATAAACAGTATTTAAATAATACTTGATAGTACTTAATTACTGTAAATCTGCCAGAAGTAAAATTATTCATATCACCTCAGTTAATTCGGAGTCTCCAAATTAAAGTATAAACTTCTTTCGACCGTTTAGATGAATAGCGAATTTTATTTCAATTTGAAACATGTCTTTGGTCATACGATCATTGAATGATTGCTCCATGACCGTATGACCAAAGAAATTTTTGAAATTGAAATAAAATTTGTTTGTAAAATTATTCAGTTCAAAATCATAATTACTTTAATTAATAGTGGTTATGTTGATTAAAACGTAAAATTATTTGTGAAACATGTCTTCTTGATCTCATTTAAAGAAAGAAATTATTCAGGCCGGGCTAACCGGCCCGAAAAACCTATGGGCCGGGTTAGGTGTTGATAACCGTCCTTTGTTTCGCTTCGGTTCACATTAAATCCAGCGTTCGAAGCCCACGGGTCGGACTGGGCTCCATTTTTTCGGCCCGTGCAGGACTCTGATGCAAGCATGCCTGAACAAAGCGGCTCATACCACTAAGAGCACAAGGCACCACACTGGACAGACAGTGGTCGACGACATTATGTTCAGACTCCGGTCTGTCTCCAGCGTCCGCGCGCTGTATACTTCCATGGCCGTACAGCGCTGGAAAATGCAGTTCACCGCTCGGTTTAGTCGAGTACAAATCAGGACTGCTAGCAACCGAAAGAACACGCTACCTCTTACGAGCCCAATCAAGGACCGGGAAGTAATCCGCCAACGATCCGTGGAATCGAGTTCCTTTAGGACCGGTTACAGAAGTCGAGGACTAAGGGTACTCCCCGTCTGCGAACAATAGATGTGTCTTCTTTCATTTTGGACACCCCACCCCCCGGACTTGAATCTACCAGGGCGATACGAGGTCATTCTGCTCGGCTCTGCAAAGGTGGACAAACCCTTTCCCTAGCTGCTCGTAAGAACAACTATGACAACACCAAACCCAGTTGTCCTAAAGTTTGAGATGCAGCAAATAATTTGGATGAAAATACGATGACGGATCGGCGAGACGGTTGACGTCTTGAGTGGACGGATCGATTTAGAGATGTCTTGCTGGACTGCTACGATGCCAGCATTATTCCTGCTCGCAGTGGTTACATGGCGCGCTTGCACACTCAGTGGTACCAGAAACACCCAGAGCTTTCGCACGTTTCGCAACAGAGGTTGCGAAATCGTGCCGATAACCTCTTGCAAACAGGATACATACGCAGAACGCTTCCCCAACGGCTGCAAGAACAAGCCACAGACGAAGAAGTGGAAGCGACATTAAGACCCATCGCGAAAATCCGGCATCCCCCGAAACATTTTGGCGATTTTAGGACCAGGACATGGTACGGTGAAATCACGATGAAGGGCCGGCGAAACCCTCGTGAGTCTCAAGACATGAGCGACCCAAGAATAACAGCTCTTGCATCAATCTAGCAAGTGCCTTGGCATGTTTCTGGCACGAGGGTATGGTTTCGAAGGTACGAACCAGTGATTGCTTCGAACTGCAAGAGCGCTGACGACATCAACAACAATCATTCTAACTGAATATTCTCAGAAAATTCCTTGCAGCTCCCTTATTCCTCTCCTTGTCTATGATATTGCTGTCGGACCGAGCCGAGAATTCGATCACGATCATAGTTCGCTTCTTAAAGTCAATGAGTACGTTGTCAGGCCTCAAGTGTTCAATAGAGACTATTGGCAAGAACTTTTAGTTCCCGTAAATTCGGCCGTTCTCGATCTTGACAACTGACTTTTCAATTCGACAGACAGGATCACGGCCACCACCATAAGAGCGATAAAGATGGTAATAAAGCACTCTTAGGGCCGCATTGTGTCTGTAGATATAAGTCGTTCCCGTGTGAGCGGGATACCCGGATAGTATGTGTTCAATGTGCTGAGAGTGTGCAAGACATGCTCTGCACCTATCACTGACAACACCTTGACGCAGAATGCGGCTACGGTATGCTAAGGTGGACATGACACCGTTTTGGTACGTAAAAACGAAACAATCTGAATTAAGTTCAGATGATTTGAGGGGAACAAACGTTAGCTCCATCGACAAGGAATGATCTTTTACATTTCTGTGAAAGTTTTCGTGCATTTTCTTTTCGCAGAGCTGTTCGCGGAAGTTCTTGACCTCTGCTTTCTGAACCCGTGCTTTTAGATGCGAGGAATCTAGATGGAGTAATGCACTTTCGTCACTTCTGATGTTAAGATCCAGGCCAAGAGTCTCCACCGTCTGCACCGCGGCTTTGGAAAGGAACGCTCTTTTGCCAATTATCTCGTGATTTCTAACTATTGCCAGGAGAGGATATCTTTCGTTTATTACGGTGTGAGATGTACCCAGGATACTTCCATTAAAGAGAGTGGAGACCTAAAAGTCCGCGTCCGCCGCCTTTACGGCATGGGATGTATAAGCGCGAAACGGACGAGTTGATATGCAAGCTCAACTTCATATGCATCATATTACGCGTGGCGACGTCGACGGCCGTGAGCTCATACTCTGTCCATGGAAACACCTCGGACACATAGAGTAGAATCGAGACGGCAATTATATTAGTCGCAGATATCTTGCTCAGGGCCAGGTAGGTCTCTCCAGCGTTAGTGTGTCTAATAGCACTTCCATTTACGAGCTCAAGGTCGTCGCCAACGCCAGCAAGTCGTCCTCACTTTAGATCAATTTTCACACACTCGTTCAGTCCAAATTCCATACCAATTTCTCGTGTGTACCCCTCGACGATCCTCAGAGCATCCTTGAAATGCTCTATACCAGAAGCATAGCTCTTCGAATCAGCCATATGAAACATATAAGTGACCTCATGCTCACGATTATTAGGTCTATGGAAGGTTCCCATGTAAGAAAATAATTATGAGATTTTATATCAATTCTATACCAGTTTGGACGTACAGAGTTCATGCAGGGGTTATACAGAATGTATATAGAGTTTCTATAGAATGAGTACAGAATACAAAGGCATTCTCTAGAAACTCTATATTCATTCTGTACAAACTCTACATAAGCTCTGAACGCCGAGAACTTATATAGAAAATTCTATAAAATTCCATGATTACTTTTTCACTTGGGTTGAATCGAAAGATTTCTAGTAATCAATCCAAGCCATTGACAGATTGCGATTGTAGACTAAAGAATCTTTGTAGACGGTTCTGTCGATTATCTGGTTCTGCTAATAGCCTGTTACGCCTCTTTTCAATCCACGCTGTTCGTGAATGTCTCTCCACACGGGTCCAATTGATCGAACAATCCAATCGTTCAGGATAGCTGTGAGGATCTTATACAGCTATTCAGACAAGTGATTGGCCTTTAGTACTTCGAGTTGGACAATCCTCTTCTCCTCGGTAGGATTACAGTGCATCTTTATACCAGCAAGTGCGAAATAGGCACCTCCGACCTCGAATATGAAGTGAAGATCCGTGCCAGATGTCGATGTATAAAAGTAAACTTGCTTCACCAGAAGTTCTTGATGACATCCGGTCCAGCAGCGTAGAAGTTCTTCGTGCCCCTTAATGCTTCCTTCACCTCTTCGTCAGTGATTGGTCGATGTTCCTCCTCAGACGTTATGAGGTTGCTGCACAGCTCCTTGAAACGGATGATGTTCTCAGTGTCTTCATTCAATGGATGTCGGACTACGTGAATCTTCCTTCAAAAAGTTTCAACCTCCTCGGACATGGGCAGAATTTCGACAGAAGCTGGGGGATCGCTGAAGAGGCGCGATGGGTCAGCAACAAACTATTATTTCTCCCTGACCCATTCCTCCCTCTTCTGTATTTACCTCCTTGCATCACACAACACCCGTATTTTGTCAACAATGTGCTGCTTGATGGTCAGCAGCTTTGACTTGTTCAATGCGTGATGGTCGATCCTCACTTCGTAACAGAACCTTCAGACCCTTACCGTAAACGGCATACCAGATGTCGTTCAGTCAATCACACACTGAATATGGGACGCGATCTGTCTAGCTCAGCCAATCTTCTTGTTTAGTGTTGCAAGCGCCTTTTGATTCTTACGATCCATCATCACATAACGACGCATAACTCGCATGCAAGGGTAGGGCTGCATTCTTTAGAAAGTCGCCCGATATCCCAGAGTCACCGTTACAGTCCACCTCACCCAGGTGCCATTCAGCTTTCGCCACGGTCGTTCAAGCCTGTGCTTGGGGGGTACAGGGATCC
>JAUMHM010000071.1:8832131-8842820 GCA_032362435.1 Melikaiella ostensackeni | reverse complement strand
AAAGCGTTCACTTTTGATAATCTAAGAATAGTTTTCACAGTTGCAGCTAATATTCTGGCCCTCAACAAATTTAACTTTGAAAATGGTTAAATAATAATTGATTTAAAGCTGAGTTTGAAATGTTGAACTTTTTGGAACCCTTTTCAAATAAAAATTGAAACCAAACAATTTAGAATATTTAACTCTAGAATTAATCAAATAAAAACTGACTATCAAGGCTTTTAATATGAAATTTTGCAATCTAGAAATATTTCCAAGTGAAATTGTCCTGACATTTTCAATATTTGTATTTGAAACTACAACAGTGTGAAATTCGAATCCTCCCACAATTAAGAAATTTCAAACCAAATATTTTCAAATTCAAGTATTTCAAGCAAAAAAAAAACTTCAGTTTTAAGGCCTCAAAAATTAAACTGTTTTAGAAATGCGCATTCAAAACAATAATTAAAAATTTAAATTATAGATATTTTGAAGATGATAAATATATTATTAATAAGTATCATATCATGTAGTGTGATGTGACTTTCAAAGTGATTAGATAGATTTTTTTACTAAGTTTAAATTTTGGTATTAAAATTGAAATGGTTGGATTTCGAAAAGTATAATTGAAAATTTTAAAATTGTTATGTGCTTGAAGTTCTGAACGTTCAAATGAACGAAATTTTTTATTGATAACTTAGTAAACTAAAAACAGTGCTAAAATATTTGTTAATTTGTATTTGGAACAATAGATTATTAAAAGAAACGTATAATACACTATTTTAAATTATAGTTGGAACAATATTTATGGATGAAATAGAATTGGGAAAAAATATTTTGTTCATTTGAACGTTCAAAATTTCAGGTACATAAAATTGTTAATTTCTAAACGATTTAAATTTACTTAAAGTAATTTAAGTTGTTGAACATTTTGCGATTAAAATTCAAATGGTTGAATTTAGAAGAGTATAATTGACAATTCAGAAATTGTTCATGTCTAAACATTTAATTTCACTTAGATTAACAGAAATTTTGAAGGATTTGAGTAGAAAAAAGTTTTAATATCACAGTTCTTCCCGACTAAATTTTAAAATTTTTTTAATGAAGTTCGGATTTGTTTTTGTTTAAAGGTTCTGGTGTATACATTTTTTCATTTTTAACGTTTCTCATTTAAAATTACTTTTTATTTCGAACGTTTTTTTAAGAATAATTCAATTTTAAAAGTTTATAATTGAAAATTTTTCCATTTTGAACTACAATATAAAAGTGAATTTATTTTTTGATTTTAGAATTTGTCTAATCAATTTTTATGTTGAATCATAATTTTTTTAATTCAATAAAAATTTAGGTTTCCAGAATATCAGAAGCTTTGACTTTAAAACATTCAATTTAGTTTTCAATTTTTAATTATTTAGTTTTGAATGCTTTTTATTAGAAATAATGCAATTTTTCATTTCATTGAATTTTATTTTTATATGATATGTTTATATTTTATATGATCTATTTTTCAAAATTCTAATCGAAAAAAATTCAATTTTCACGTTTTGAAATTGTTCTATTTTCGAAATTTTAATCTGAAATCATTCAGTTTCGACATTCTTGAATTCAAAATAAAATTGTTCAATTTTCAATGCTTTGAGTTAGAAATGATACAATTTCAACTCCTCCCTAATGAAATTGTCCAAATCTAAAAATTTGAGTTTTAAACTTTTGAATGTTGAAAGCTTCTTCTTGAAAATTTTACAGTTTATAATTATCCAATTTTAAACGCTTTTATTGAGAAATGATACAAGTTCAGTTTCTTTTAATTACACTCGAAATGTTGTCCTTTTTTCAAAATTTTACCTAATCTAAAATATTTTCGATTTTTATACATCTTTTTTTTAAATTTCAAATGCTTTCAATGCGAAATTATCAAGAACAAATGATGGTCAAACCGGGTTTCTCCTCGTGTGAGAGTCAGGCCTTCCAAGCCTCAATGCATTTGCCTGTTACAAAGTTTTGGCTATAAAGTAGCGGTACACGACCTCCGGTGGCACCACATCTGCTACTCTAATAAAAACATCTTGTCAGTGATAAGCACAGTATGTTTGTGTGTCATTGCTATTTACCGGTAAACGTGATAGTCTCTTCCGAATAAAACATTTTATTTCAAAATGCACGCCGAAAGCCACAGTATAAATCGATCCTTGTACATATCGGGATTCGAAGAATGGAAAAAAAGACCTTCCTTGGATCGGCTAGAAAGAACATGCCGTTCTACCCATATTTATCTGAGAACATGATTTCTTCTATTCATAAAATATTTAACTACACAATTACAGTTTTCATTATTGAAATTCGAGGTTAGGTATTGAGGTTCGGAACACAAAAAATCAGGACTATTCATTTCTAAAAGTTAAAATAACCTCCTATTTACAAAAATATTGATACTTCACATGAATCTTCTGACAATCAATTTTAAATAACTTTATATTATTTTTTTTGCGTTTTTCACCAGTTCTCACTTCCGTCAAGCACGCGTCGTGCAAATTTATCATGCATGTGAATGTGTGCTCATCATTGACATGAAAGCTTGCTTGTGTTGTGGCATATGTGGTGCCCTCGGCGATCGTGTACCGGTACTTCGTACTCAAGTCGCCCAAAAACTTTGTCACGAAAAATGCATTGAGGCTTGGAGGGCCTGGTCTCATTTTAGTGCCACTCGAGACTGTTTTGTTCTGAATATTAATAATTAAAATAATTATATCATTATTTAATTGCATAACTGGTGGAATCAGAATTCAGAACTTAACCCCCGCTTGAACCAACTTCCTAGTTCCTCATTTGTTTTTCATTTCATTCTCTTAAGTTCTGAATTCAGACTCTTCGAGTTTTGCAATTAAATAATTATTTTAATTAATATCTCAGAATACCTTGAATTATCCATTTTGTCCATTCAGGGTTAGAAACTATAAATTCCAAACTTTCTTTTAATGTGCATTTTATCAAAATCTGAGGATACATCTTTTGAGATATTCAGAATTTAAATTTAAAATTCAAAAAAGTCGGTTTCTGTTGCCTTTTTTTTCGTGATTTGTGCCTTTTCAATTTTTTAGAGAGGTATGCTGGACATTTAGGAAACAGAGTTGGTATCGCGCCCTTTTTCAGCCGTGGTATCAAATAGTTTTCCTGCAAGAAGTACGAATAAAAATATTGCATTCAAAATAAATTTCGTTGTATACTATTTATTTAAAATTAGATTTTAAACCTTAGCTTGACAATTTTTTTCACGCTTCTTAAATAGAATATGAGAGTTAAAAAATAAAAATTCAAAAATAATTGTTTGACAGAAAATATTCTACCGAAAAATTCGCCTACCAGTCTAAGGGTTAATTAGAAATAATGTTGGAATTGTAAAATCCTATCAAATAAGTCAAAGGTTCTAATACTCGTATACAGACCTTCCAGCTATCCCTTAGGAAAAAGTAGTATAGGGAAATCATTATAGGCCTATAATTATTTTTCTATAATGAATCTCCTACAATTATTTACGAATATAGGACTAATTGTAGGAATAATTAATTGAATAATTATAGGAAAAATTATAAAAATATTTATGGAAATGAATAATATTAAAATTTTGAAATAATTATTACAAAAAGTCAATCAAAAGTCAAAAGTAAGTCAATTTTTATGTGGTTTTGTGAGATTGGTTTAAAATAAATGATTAATTTATACTTTCTTACACTTTTTGCAATAATTATTTCAGTGTTTTAAAATTATTAATTTCTATAGTTATTCTCCTATATATTCCTATATATTTATCTTTTTTAAAATTATTTACTTTTTTTTCAAACCAAAAATACATCCCGAACGAAATGGAATTTGAGAGCAGAATATATGTAACAGGTGAGGAACAGCCACAGAGCCGGGCAATGACAGTTATTTTAGGTTCAAATTTGGACATTACAATTAAAGCAATTAAAATCGAAAATTATATCTCTTCATTAATTTTTTAAATATATTCAAATGAAGTATTATAAATATATTAATTATTATGTATACATGCCGATGCCGTAACATTTCCTGCAGGATCCTTCTCTTCCCTTTTCCAGGCATTATCTTCGGAATATTTCTTACAAACTAACTGGCCAGCTGTTACTGTAAAATCTTCCCTGTTTATTGCTTTCTGATATTCAGCAACTAAACTTCGAGGCACTTTAAAAAAATGAATTTTTTCGCCGGTATCGCGAGTCGAATGGTAGCCGGATTTGGATACTTATTTTCACTAGGATGAACCGTTTTTTATTTTTACACTTTTGTAAACATTTTAGGCTTACATTGTATAAGAAAATTATATAAATATTGTTGTTTTTGAACAAGTTTCCGCTTTAGCCGCATGTTAAAGTAGGACTACGCACGAGAAGCGCCGCCATGCGACGAAATTTTGCACATAGAAACTCATAGCAATAAAGACCAAAACTTTTCTAGCTGAAATACGCAAAATACGGAGAGTCGGATAGGGCTGCTCCAGTTTAATGAACTGAAATGACGGTAGATAGCCCTGGCGTCGCCACTCTCGCTACTTTTCGAATAAAAAGTGAGGCGAAAGATTTCCCAGGCAAGTTTAAAATTACGAAATTATCTTCGCTTCATGTGAAGTTTAACCGGCAAGTTGAATTTTTGTTGCAGCGAATCTTTCACCTGGAATCGATGTAAACTTTATCTTTTGTTTTTTTCTGTGGTAGTACTGCAGTTTAGCGCAGTTTGGAAAAAAGCAAAAGACAGTGAGTTGCTTTTGGCGTTGCACTCATATGAAATGCCCCTGATACATATATTTTATTAACAATAAATACAACGTGGAATTTTAAGAGAATGTCAAGCACAAAGGACTATATGTTACAGTAAGTCTTTATTATACATTTAAGTTTACAGTAATTACATGAATACCTATACTACTTTAATTTCATTTTCTTGGCTTTATTTGAGTAAATATTCGTATTATTTCATCGTGGTTGAAACCTCGAACGAAACATATTATTGATGAAATCATTACAGATTTCTTGCCTATAGAAACACCTAATTTTGCACATTGGCCCAAACTTTGGACACCCAATCTTTTTGCTTTTACATAACCAATAGTATAAGCGCAACAAAAACTTTGAAGTTCATAGTCAGAAATGACGTAAGAAGCTAATTTTGTTTTTCAAAAATAAGTATAAATCCAAGAAAAATAGGTTTCCGAAGTTTGGGTCAGTGTCCGAAGTTAGGTAATTGTACGGTACTTTGATAATGTTCAACTGCTTCTACATTTGGAAAACGATGAGAAGAAAGTTTCAAGCTTTGGTATATTTTTTGTAAATTCTTCAGTTTTTAAAGTTTTTTCTATTGCACTTTCTCGTTTCTGTACGCCACTTTTATTCCCACTAAAATTAGACATAGTAGAGCTTTGTTGCTTTACCAAATGATAAATTTTATCTGAGGAAGAATCAATAGTACTTAGAGAGGGTATGTACATGGTGTTAAGGTTTTGGGGCTAACCGAGTACCCACATACTTTGGATCGAGTATACTTTTTTATTTTCCGTAAAAATTTATATTTTCAAATGATTGTATATTGTCTGTTGTCTAGTCTTCCAGATTCGTATAAACTCGTTCAAATTCTTTGAAAGTAAACCATTTATGGTTCGGTGACCATTTATGTTTCCGAGATAAAGTCGGAAGTCGCTGAAATTTGTTTTAGACCGCAAATAGCTAAATACAACCAAGATGATTCGTGGCTCGATTCTTGTAGATGTACATGGTTTAATACTCAGTTTGACGTTTCTATAGAAGCTCCATTAATACTCGGTAACGCAATAAACTATATTTAGGTGGCGGCACAGCTAAGCGTACGTGGTATGATTTGATATCTCCTGGAGAACCACATGGCCCCTCGTAGTCTTCCCGAATCTCCACCCCCTCTCATATGGCCGTTTCCTCCAAACGATGCTATTTGCCGTTGTTACTTTGTCCATACAGTAGCAGAAGGCGTGTGCGCGCTTTTAACGACTTTCTGTTTTTACTTTCTTCCCTGATTAAATATCAAACTAAAAAATCCATTTTTTAGTATGATCAGGCAGGTTCTCTACTACACAAGTGTCAAAATATCTCAGCGATGAAACATAGAAAAAATCAAAGATAAAGTTTACATCGATTCCAGGTGAAAGATTCGCTGCAACAAAAATTAACTTTGTCGGTTAAACTTGACATGATACGAAGATAATTTCGCGTTTTTAAACTCGCCTGGGTAATCTTTCACTTCATAATGTCTTATTTTTATTTGAAAAGTAGCAAGAGTTACGACGCCAGCGCTATCTCCCGTCGTTTGAGTTCACTAAACTGGAGCAAAATGGCGATTCCCTGCTATCAGTTTCTTTTTACTAAGTGGTGTAAAATAAGTCCTAGTTCGTTTACAATAGTTTCATCAATTTCCGAGAAGATTTATAAGCAAGAACAATATTTTATTTGTGTTTTTAGTTGAGTGTCATAGATTCTAATAGTGGGTAAAAGTTGTATTTGCCCAACAGCGAGTAGAAAACCCTCCAAATTTTAATACGACCCGACAATATCTTTTGTTCTGTGTATGGATTTGAATATTCAAATTTCGGAAAATTTTAAAAAAATTTCCTATAGGACACCAAATTATGCTAAATTTGTTGTATGTACAGGTTTTGGCAGTGAATAATAATATACAATCTAAGATTAAGAAACAAAATTTGTGTTTAAGTTAGAACTTTTTTTCAATACGCAAAAAACAAGTTTTTTGAATTTTTTTAGTTGCAAATTTATTTTTCAAATTGAAACATGTCGTTCTTAAAATTTCTTCACCTTGAATTGAAGAATCATGCCACTTTATTTTTTCCATACAAACTTTTTTGTTGCGGGCAAGATCTAAAATATGCTCAAAAAACGCCAAATTTACAATTTTAAAATCAGGAAAATTTTTTTCCGGATAACAAAATAATGGAATGTTTCTTCAGTTAAGGCTGAAGAAATTTCAAGTACAAAATCTTTTTTTTCAAAAAAGTTTGCATTTAAGATTTAACAGAATCCAAAAAAACTTTTTTTTGCGCATTTTAAAAAAGTTCTGACTTGAAGACAAATATTGTTTCTCAATTTATAATTTTATATTATTATTTACTACCAAAAACTTTACCTACAAAAAATGTAACATAATGTTTTTTCTTATTAAACTTTAAAAAAAATCTTTCCCAAATTAGAATTTTCAAATCAATACACAGAACAGAAGATATTAAAGAAATCTTTTTTTTTATTCTCTGCAATTTGCGTTTCCAATGATGTTTATTGATATGAAAATTTGTCATTAAATATTATTTATTAATTTTATAAACGAACATTTAAGCATTACTGGCAATATAATTCAGGGAAAATTAAGGAAAAAAGCTTTCTCTTTGCCTTTAAATGTCCACAGTATTAATTTTTTCATATAATTTTCATATAATTTGTTTATAAAATTAACAAAAAGTGTCATAATCAAGTATCACCTTGTCGATAAAAGCAAGTAATTTTATTCAATACTGAGTGTAGGGAAGTTTTTTTTTATTATAAGAAAAAGGAAAGAATCGCCAGTTGTTTGCTATTTGCATTAACATAAAATTTTAAACAACAATTCGATAATTGCTTGCACGTATTAGTTCTAAATTTAATTCTAAATTTTTCAAAAGAAAACAAATTCTGAAATCGGTTAAGAAATGCGTACTAAAAGTTATTTTCCTTCTGTGCCGGTCGTTGCGCGTGGATGATGAGGCTGCGCGACCGCACTAAAAAAATTAATATCTCCGAAAGTTACAGTGTCTATCAATTTTTTTTTTGTTAAATCGACGCGAAAAATTATGAAAAATTCAAAATGTTAATATTAAAAAATGAATAAAAAATATGCTTTTGAGCGAAGAATTGAATCAAATTTTTTTTTAGATTTCTTTGAGCCCCTGTTTACGATTTTTTTAATTTCTTTAAAAAGGCCTATAAATTATAAGCTACACCTGCAAAAATCATTATAATTCAATCAGTGGGTCTGAATATATGCGGGGTTTTCAAAAAAGTCGGGTCTCAATATTCAAAATCCCGAAACTCCCTGAATTTTGAAAATTTTGTTTTATACCGCCGACCTTCGAAATTCGGTGGAAAATTTGAAAAAAGATTTAAAATTAATAAAATAGCGACGATTTGTTTGAAAATATAAGAAGTCGATTTACGCAAAAATCCTAAACTTATGTTTTTTAATATTTTTTCGTTGACTTTGTCTTTTTATAAGGAAGACATCATGTGAGTTTTATGCGGGCTAAACCATTTTTGAGGCCAGGAGATTTTTTTTCATAAAATCGAATGTTCACATTTTTCTCAGAAACGACAAAAGATTCAAACAAATGTTATTATAAAAGTTTGTATATCTGGGAAAGATGTACAAAAATATCTATTGATCTTTTGTGATATCTTGCATACTTTATACGAAAAAAAATTGGAAAATTCAATTACCAGCAAAAAATGCTCCTGGCCTCAAAAATGGTTCAGTCCATACATAAAACTAATAGTATGCCTTCATTATATAACCAAAAACTGAAAAAGGTGCGGTTTTCCAAAAAATTTTCTTAATTTTTTCTTGAAATTTTGAAAACATAAAGAGAAGATTTTCTGGAAAACTCAACCATATATATTTTTCAAATATTTTTTTAGTTTTTTCTTGAGGTTATGTATATTTTACAAAGTGCGTATATCACAAATGAGTAAGAGATATTCTTTGCGGAACTTTTATAGATGTGCAAACTTTTATAATAACATTTTTTTGTATCTTTATCATTGTTTCCGAGAATAATTCGATCATTTGATTTTATGAAAAAAGAAATTAGTCTGGACAAAAAAACCGTTTAACCCGCAACAAACTCACAGAATGGCTTCCTTATCGAAGTTCAAACTGTACAAAAAATTGGCAAAAAATATAAGTATGTGTTTTCTTTTGGGAAAATCTAATTTTGATATTCTCAAGCATATAGCCGCTATTTTGTTAATTTTGAAGCTTTTTCAGATTTGCCAATGTATTTCGGAGGAAGACGGTAAAAATCGCCAGAATCCGAAAAGACAGTTGAAACATCTAATTTATGTGAAAAAATACAGAAGCTTGAAAAAAAATTGTGTGTTCTTTTTTAAAAATTGACGTCAAAATATACGAGTATTTAAATTAAGTTAAAAACTCGTAACTTCGTGAAAACACTTTTTTTCTCAAATTGGAAAAGTACGTGTCGACTAATTTCCTATAAGAAATAACATATTTCGTAGCTGAGAAATTCTGCGACTTCAAGTGTAAAATCTGACTGATTTGGAAATCGATTCGGTCACATATTAGATTTTCATTAAATGAGAGATATTTGTATTTTGAGTTTTTGAATTTGGCGCGCCTTGTGACAAAACGAGAAGCACTTGATGACTGAAACTTGTCAAAAAGTTTGTTTTTAGAGAATATTTTGTTGAGTTTCTAATATTCCATCGACTGTTTATTGGAATTGTCGATTGTCGATAGTCTTTTTATAAGAATGTAAAGTTGGTTAATTTGATTTTTTCATTTATTTCATTATGGATGGCTTCCGGCGGAAGAAAGGAGCTGAAGAATCGGTACTTGAGATTTGTATGATTCAAGTTCTTCCTTATCTTACAAGCCTTCCTTGAGAACTTTTTTTTCTATATAAATATAATCAAGGACTTATAATAGGGGTTTATGCCTTTTCGAGTACAACTTCAGTCGTAAAATTAATTTTACTTTGCTTAAAATGGATTTTAGATGCTATAAAATATCAATCAGACAATAAATAATCCTTATGTACAAATCTATGTATAATATTTTTAATACAGTTCTTTTGGGCTGAGTGGATATAATTTTAAGTCGCTCTGGACCTATTTTGAAAGACATTTTTTAAGATGAACTTGAAGTCGATTTTTTTCCCGTTGAATAATTAGCTATGCTCATGCTAATAGCGTTTCTCCCGCATTCTGAACGAAACTAGCCGGAAATGTAAATAAATATAAATAAACGGATTGCTTCCTCTGAAAGGGGGGATTAAAAAATGGCGTAACTCGTGCCTAGAGAGATCATGTCGACACTTTCACTAATTATTATTTCCGCGGTTGAAGTAGGCCATTTTTTGAAAAAAGGGAAAAGTAAACGCGTAAACTAAGGTGAAGCTCAGCAGATCTGCACTTCATCGCTGTGCACCTACTAGAATTTATTTATTTTCTCCCTGATGACACCTCAGAACTTAAATCTCTACATCCTTTCTTCTGAATCAGAGCAGAGGTCAGAGACTTCAATTTATGCGCAGTTTACTCATGCTTCAATAATAATTATACTACAATTATTATAACATACTCTGATACAATATATTTGGACAATACAATTGATATTCAATAAAAAATTAGTCAAAGTAAGCGACATGCGACAACAAAAAAGTGTTTCGTAGCCTATTCAATCGCTACAAACTCCCCCCCCCCCCCTCTTACTCCTCCTACCTGTCCACACTTCTTCGATTTCATCCCATCCAATCCCAAATGATTGCAAATGTTTGCAAAAACAATAATTTTTTTATTTAATTTTGGAATTCTTGGTGATCGAATTGGCTTTAGGGTCCAATAATTGAATACAATTTAAATTGCTTCAGACGTTTCGGCACACGATAGT
>JAUMHM010000071.1:8774016-8792148 GCA_032362435.1 Melikaiella ostensackeni | reverse complement strand
AAGCCCCAAGATCTGGCTGAGATGGATGATGTCCTTCGTGAGGATCTCTCGGAGGAGTCCGACCTCTGGACCATCACGCTTCTCCAGCGATCCGCCTGTTTCTGTCAATTAGCCGCTTACTTCCGAAAACGTAGAGACTTCTTGGAGAAAAATTTACGAAGTTCAACACCCATTGCATGAAGACACTGAGAACATAATGCCTTTCAAGGAGCTGTGCGACAACCTCATAACGTCCGAGGAACAATGTCCACCAATCACTGCCGAAGAGGGAAAGAAAGCACTGAGACGCACGTAGAACTTCTCCGCTGCCCTATCGGATGGTATCAAAAACTCCAGGTGGAAGAAATTTATTTCTAAACACCAACATCTGGCCCGGATCTTCACCTCATATTTAAATTCGGAGACGCCCATTTCGCAGTAACTGGTGTTAGGATCACGGTACTCCTATCGAAGGCAAGCGACTTATCCAACTCGAAATGCAACAGGCCAATAACTTGTCTCAAGACTCTGTATAAGACTTTAACAGCTATCCTGAACAACAGGATTGTTCGTAAAATTGTACCTGCGTGGAGAGAAATCTACAAACAGCGTTGATCAAGAAGAGGCGTAGAAGGCTGTCGGGAAACCCCGCTGATCGACAGAAGCATCTGCAAAGGCGCTGCAGCGTACAATCGCAATCTGTCGGTAGCGCGGATTGATTATCAAAAAGCTTTTAGTCCAACCACCCATAGACTTGTTATTTGTCTGTTAGAAAGTTTGTAGGTCCATCCTCACATTGTGGGAAGTATACAGAAATTGATGCCACTTTGGGAAACCAGATTTAGAATCACATCTGGAAAACATCGTGTGACAGCTAACAGCGTCACCCCTTAGAGGAGCGTCTATCAGGGTGACACGATGAGCTCTCTTCTCTTTTGCATCACACTTTTACCACTATCTTGCCAACTGCGCAATTCTCATGGGTACCTCTGCCGTGGATCTAATAATCTTGAGCATAAGGTCGCTCATATATTTTATATGGATGATTTGAAGATCTATGCTTATGGAACGCAGCATCTGTAGGATGCTCTGAAGATCGTCGAGGGGTACACATGAGAAATTGGTATGAACTTTGTATTGGACAAGTGTGCCAAGATTCATTTGAAGCGAGGACAACTTGCGAGCGTTAGAGACGACCGTGAACTCGTGGACAGGAGCGTTATCAGACACATCGGTGCTGAAGAGACCTGCCTATACCTAGGCGTGCCAAAGAGGCGCATTCAGGATATAACATCAGTGAAGGAAGCTCTCCGAAGTAGATACAGGCGTCTCCTTCAACACATTTGGTCTTCCAATCTGTTGACGTTCAACAAGATATCTGCAACTAACATGCTTGCTGTCCCGGTTCTACTCTCTCCATTTGGGGTAGTTCCATGGACGAAGCACGAGCTCACGGTCCTCGATATCGCCACACGTGAGATCATGCATATGCAGAAGTGCATATATATCAACTCATCTATTCCACGCTCTTACCTTCCACGCCGTATAGGCGGGCGCGGACTTCTAAATATCCAGTGTCTTTTTGGCCGAATTCTCTTGGGTACAGCTCACATCGTAGCAATTGGAAGAGACCTTTTCCTGAAAAGGGTCAGAAATCACGAGATGATTGGCAAAGGAGCGTTCTTTCACAAAGCCTCGGAGCAGGCGGCCAAGACCCTTGGCCTAGATCTCAACATCAGAAGTGAGGAAAGTGCATTACTCTATCAAAATACCTCACTTTTAGTGGCCCGAGTAAAAAAAGCAGAGGTCAGCAAGTTTCTCGAACAGTTTCACGACAAGAAAATGCACTTCCGATTTGAAGTCCATCTTGAACACTCGAGGCCTGACATCGTACTCCTTGACAAAGAAAAACGAATTATGTTTGTGATCGAATTCTCGTCTCTGCAGACGCCTTCATCACAGTCAAGCAGAAGGAAAAGAGGAGACGTATCATGACCTAATAAGGGAGCTGAGTGGACTGTACCAAGAGTGTACATCGAGAACCTCCAGAAGTTTTCCAGTCAAGTATATGACGAGAATTCTCTCCAGCTCAACTACGATCCTAGCACCATACTTCGTCTGGATTCTACGGATGTTGGTGACGACATACTTCTGCTTCGGAGTCAACTCAGACAGCGGCTTCGTAAGAAAAATTTCCACCAGGCGTTTAACGGCGTCAACTGCTGCAAGATCCATTTATACCTATTATTCTAAAGCGTCGAAGGTGCAGATGATGCTTGCTTCAGCTTTGAATTGCTAGAATGAAGAAATCGCTCGGCAGCCATGATTTTATAGGTCAATTTCTCCACTATACTTACCTCTTCTCTTCCCCCTCCCCACCAAACCTTGCGTTAATTAGAAAAAAATAACTTTGACGTGATTTGAAATAAATTAAAACGTATTTGAATCAAATTGAAACTAATTTAAATTTGATTGAATTAAATTAGATTAGGACTAATGAACAAATAGAAGAGGGAATCCGAATAATATTCTTATATTTATTATTTATTATTATTATTTATTATTGTATATTATTATATATTTATTATATTTAATATTGTATTATTATTATTGTCTTCACGGCGATCGTAAGGTGAATAGCGTGTGATGGTACTTCAAGGATCTCACATCCTGATGGAATGGTCGGAAATAATTCAATTGCGTGAACTTTGCGACTGTTAATATTTGATCTAGTTGTGATGTTGCACTTAACTCTGAGAGCGTTGCCCTTTAGAATGGCTACTAGCAGATCATATATATAAGTCTCATCAACTTCGAGAATTCGTGATGTCAATCCCAACAGTTGATCAGTAAAATTTTTCTTCTCAAAACCAATTTAACGATTCCTCTTGATTTCACTACGCAAAGTATTGTGGCTAGGCCTAATATATATTAGATTTTTTTTGCACACATTACTTAATCTTCTCACCGTTAGCCGGTACTGTTACAACAGGAAGTCTTCATTTCTCAGAGACGTATGTATGTACTTCTCAATATCTTCAATTTCATAGGTACCAGGGGATATGGTCACCACCTAATCACCGATATAAAATTCATTGTTTTCTACATCAACGTTGGAAAATGAATTAAATGTTAGTAGTTAAATAAGACGAAGTGTACGAGGGTCGTCTTCATCATCAAGGTTGATAAGAGCAGACTCCTTTTTATGAGATCCTCTAGCAGGTAATTCATTTCACATAGCAATGCATAAAAATGCACGCTGTCTCATGTAGTTGTTGTTGAGCTGCCTGGAATAATTTACAGCTTTGGATACACCAGCTGCTCCACTCAAAATAGCTCCAGGTGCATAGACTCTAGCGAAAATTGGAATCAGTGATAAAATACCACAAACTTTTCAGGGTAGAGGCAGAATACGAGGTGCTCTCACTTGACATCTACCTCTCGCTCTTTTGATAGCTTTCTGAGTACCTTTACAGCAGCCTTGAAGGTCAACTGCGCATCATTGCTTGGGATCATGGATATCCTAGCAGCATCTACAATCTTTCTCAACGCTACTCGTTCCTTTGATTTTCTTTTCTCAAAAACTTTTTTATTCTTCTTTAACCCCATACCGAGTCTTGATTTAGCTTTCATGATGTGAGTTATAGCTGATGCAGCTGCTCTTTCGCCAAAACCAGAGTCTTGAGACAAAACACGTTGCCACGCTTTGTCAGATAGTTTTCTATCAGCACCGTTTCTTGCTTCAATATTCTCATGATTATTAGAGTAGGCAATATCGTATTCCCTGCGCACAGAGTCCAGTGAATTTATACTCGGATCACCTCGTTTTAATCGCTTATCTAATTTAGTACCATGTCCACAATGTTGGTAGTCTGGTAAATGTAATTCGAAAAGTAACTTGTTTATAAGACTGTTGACTATACCTTTACCCTGTAAGATTGTTATTTCTATTTAATGAAATAATAACTAACACCTACCTCCGGTACTGTGTCTTTTGTATCTTCAAGCCTAAAACTCTTAAACTAAAATAAATCTTCATGTTGGGCGCCAGGCTGTCCGAAACCACTTCAGTAATCAGCATAACTCCATATCTCATTGACTGTAAAATTCTCAAAACTGAACCTCAAACTATAAACTCAAGCTCAAATTAAAAAAAGAGTCAAGACGCGGTATACCGGGCGATATTTCTAGCTCAGTCTCGGAATTCAGGATAACGGTAGAGGGGTGGTCGATTACAAAAGAAAAGGTTCTTTAATTAAAAGAAACAATTACTCAGAAACTAACAATAACGTTTAAAAAATTAACAATAAGGTTATTCAATCTGATGTTTGGTATGAAGACTTTCTGGTAACATTCTTGTCGTTCTTACTAACTCTAACTAACTCTAGGTTTCCCAATTTAATAATTTTAGGTAGATATAGAGCAATATCGGGACGTCGCAACTTTCTAGGGTCAAACATACGGTGTGGTCAAAACTTGAGACTTAATCAAGATCTAGAGGGTTAGTTTTGAGTCAGAGCATGGTCAGATCTTGGAGCGTGATCAGAAACTTGGCGTAAAATCAAAGTTTAAAGGGGTGATTCGGAGTTAGGGTATGGTGAGAATCAACGGGATGTGTTCATAAACTTGAGGGATAACCAGAATCTAAAGTCGTAGTCTGATAAATTGAGGCCAGGTGATTCACAAATTAAGAGTCGTGACGTATGAGCGATCAACGATAGACATAATATTTCTCAAAAGTTCTCAATTCTACACTGATTCTATGAGCAGGCCCAGTCATAGAACGTCGACTCGACCACGTGCCACAACGTAACTTTTAAGCCTAAGACCTCATCAAGATTCGCACTACTGCAACAAAACTCAATATCCGACAAAATGGCCACGTGGCGACAAAGTCACCCTTTAAGGTGTGACGTACTCGTCAAAGCGTTTGATTGGTTGCTGTGCTTTCGGCGGAAGAATTTGAATGGTTCCGGAGCGCAGCACCTTAACTTCGTCGTGTATTCTGAATTTCGTGAAATATTCATGAAGTTCTGAATGTCCCTCGAAGTCATCAAGAATCCATGAGATAACAGAATCAAAGAAAACAAAATAGAATCAGTCCTTAAAATTGAATGTCCTTATAATTTCAGCCCACATCGTGGAGTACCGTGCAGTTCCCGAGGCATCATTGAGTGAATTCCAAAACTTCATTTTTGAGTAAAATAAGAAATGGTTGAATTGAGAGTTTGTGATTTGCGAAAAATTTCGCGAAGTCACAACCTTCACGCTTCTTAGACTTCACTCTACGATGTACAATCATTTCTTGCCCCAGGAAGGTCAGTACGCAACTGAGTGGAAACCTATATAAGCGCTTTATTCATACCTTTCGCGGTAGTCGATTTTGAGATCCAGTTCAAGGCCAACCAATCAAACTTCCTGACTAGAATAAAGGCACACTCATTGAGCCTGAGCAGAAGAGGGCGAAGCGACATGGCAAAAGTGCCATGTCGCTTATACTTATTTGCCGTAGCAAATCCTATCAGACTGTATTTATGCAGATTTTTGTGGACCATCCAATTGTGGTTAAACAAGTGCACTGCTTTCCTTAATTCTAGATTCCAATAGCCTAAGATTTGTAATATTAATTTATACTCAAAATATCTACAACAACCCAAGCGTAAATACTTGAAAAAAGTAATCATTAACGTAGATGGTATTGAGTACTTTTTATAAAGTGTGCATGAATAATTTAAAGCTTTACCTATTGAAGCAGAACCCAGCTCTATCTTCATTCTTGATGTTATTGCTTGTGAGACACGGGACAATGTTAAAGCCATTAGGTTAACGTTAATCTATAGTGAAGTTAATGTTAAACTATACTTATATTAGGATGGAGTGACATTAATCTGAAGTTAACCTACGTATTAACTAGATATGAAAGGTTGTTTGAATAAATAAAACGATGGGTTAAGATGAAATTGTTGTTTGTAATTGAAAATCCCATCAATATATTTACAATTTTTATTTACAATATTAGCTTACCCACTACTCACAATTTATATTCACGCATACACTATTTACAATATAAAATCAATTCAAACATACACACACACTATTTACAATCAATCTATTCACTATTAACATCCATTCTCTTATCTTATAATTCCTTGATTTTATAGTGTCCCCATGCCAGGGTATCTGTACTCTCTGGCAATAGGTGAACTTTATTGTCGAAAGAACTTACAATTAGTGTTATCTTATATTGATGTACTGTTTCAACGTTGTGTAATCGCGGTCTCATACAATATTGTGCCAGAGTCTGATTTTTAGAATTTTGTGAGCAATCGATGTGGTCATTAAAATCGATTGTTTTCTTGACTATAGTGATTTTTATGCCTTCAACTTTCTTAACAAAATCTTGGCCGTTAACTCGCACGCTATACATTTTGCCTCACAAACGAACAAACTCTGTTAAGATTGATGATTACATTCGTCTTTCATAAGACCAACGATCTCTTTATTTTTCGGTTTTTGCCACACTTTGACAGCACATACTCATAATGAAACTTGCACATCAACGTCTTTGAGATATCCAGCACACCAAGCCCTACATACAGGTATATCTGTTTATTAAAAAAACCTCGGTTTTTTCGCAATTCCACAGCTGCAAGATCTTTTCTGTAGGTCGCACGGCTGTGAAAGTTGGGTTTTGATACAAGAGCTCCTGCTTCATACCTACCTTCCCACTTTGTGACGAGACAGTTCTTTAATGCTTGTCTCGCCAAGTGCTATGGTTTTCTCGCAGTAGACTGGTTCAACGTCTTCAGCTAATTGCTCCAATTCCTTGATGAACCACTGAGCAGAGCCTGCAACATTAGGGCAGGAACGGTAGTCAGACAACGAATCACCATAGCTGCATTCCAAATAATATCCCATACTGAATATTTCATGGTGTTTGCAAACTTCAGTATTCGGACTATACACGTTGATGGAGATATTTTTTAACTTCTCGAACTTACGTATACGAGTATCTTTTAAAGCTACGGTAAACTCTATTTCTCTAAAATTCCAGTCATTTTCATGCTGCTTATACATAGATGTACGATCAGGGTGATTCATGAAATCAACTGAGTGTAATGCAAATAATGCTGCCCATTTGAAGCATTCATTAAATGCATTATGTACATTAATATTAGCATACTTCTTCTTAATTGGCAACGGTAGAGAAACGTAGGAACTGGCTCGCATAGGGTTGTATTTTATTTCATTCATGTTAATTTCTAATTTACAATTGAGTGTAGTTACCAGTCAGAATCGGTTTCTTGAAACTCTATATTTCGTGCAATTGGTTGTTTGACATTGTTTTCGAACCAATCATCTAATACAGTAATCAGTTATTCTTCTTTTGTCTTAGCCATAAATGCTGTCAATTCTACATTCTCAATATCGTTAACAACTTTTGTGAATCAAGCGCCGAACTCAACGCATACTGTTATCGCCTCATACTTATTTGATGCATTGTGGACTTGCCCGGTCTTATTGGTCGTATTCTCCTTGTTTTTCTTCGGCTTCTTTTTCTTTCCACTTTCCGCCAATTGCCAGTCCTTCTCCTTGTCGGAGGGTTGGTTCTTGGCGGCCTTCTCCTTTTTGGAAGTGCGGTCTTCAGGGGTGGACGAAGCTTGCCTCTTTTCGCCCCTGGACCGCTGTTTGGGCGTGTCACCCAAGGACGCCGATCGAGGCCTCTATCCCACGATCGCCTTTCTGATGGCGGGAACGGCATTCAACCTCTTCTGGATTTTGTTCCCGCTCTTCACCAAACAAGTGTGGATGTAGAGGAGGCTACCGAGAACCTCGGCTGCTTCTCCCACACTCGTCTTCACAGGGCCCGGGTTGTTCTTAAGCATCCCCTCCTAGATGACTTTGAATGCCCGGGTCAACCTTTCGATTTTGCAGATCTTCACATCGTTTTGATAGTGCATCAAGACGGACACGAAGGCATGTATTTCTTTCCTTTAAATTTAAACATCTTTGTTCTCGCTGTATCGTTACGCAGTTTGACTTATGTACCTCCTTCAGAGCATCTGAATTATAGTCACACAGTAGAACCAATCTGCTAACATAGTTCACTCTATAGTACTTTCAGATAGCAAGGCTGAAGCTCCCTCAGTGTCTTCTATGAGTATTGTACATTGATCAAGTGAATTTTAATTAAATTTGTATCGTGAGCTTTTTTCGAACATGTTTGATCTGGTTCAAGCATCTAGTCTCACATACTGTCTTACATTCAAGTCTTATATACAGTTTGAAATGAAAAAACAACCCTTTATAGTAATTTCTGCTGACGTTGTCTCTGCTTGGGGACCGCTGCTGCTGAAGTAAATGAGTCATTTGAGAGTCCTGCTCCTATAGGGCAATTTCCCCAACTTTTCTGAGAAATAACTTACTTTTTATGTATCTTCTTCAGAAGCTTTGCTACAGAACAAATCTCCTTCACGAATCCTATTTCTAACTAGATCTTCTTCTTCAGAAACTCTGCGACGCTGGAATGATCAAACTCCTCTTCAGACACACACATATGCATATACTGGGGGAGAGCAACGACAACCGCGCTATGAAGCCAGAATTGATTATTGGCGCGTAATATTCAAACTAGTAAATTATCAGGCCCAAAGTTTGAGTGATGAAATTCAAAAATAACCCAACGTAAATCGACCACTCTTTCGGTAAAGTAGTTACTTATTTTTCAAAGTTTCAGACGAAAAACCTATCGATTGTCAACAAGTGAAGCGGGGGAACATTCAAATAGTTCCATGCAGCTTAAAATGCACTCATACCCTGTAACTGTGTCCGCCGTTTTTGTGCCGGCTTCTCGGTCATTCACGTTTGAATACTTCCGTCTCCCCCCCTGAGCGTCCCTTGACGGCCTATACTCAAGGTCTTCGCTCGGTCAGTCAGCGCCGTATCAAAAGTTATTTATATCGCGACTCTCTCAACAAGTTCAAGCGTGGGAAATTCAAATTGACAAGTTTAGCGCGGAAAATTTAAATCAGTAGTTGATGAGGACAAACCCCAATATAGGAAGTCCTCTCGGTTGGTAAGGTTGAACCCGATCGACATATCGCCTAAGTCTCGATTTATAGTAGAAATCTGTATTACAGACTATTTGTAATACCGACTGTCGGTAACTTAGCATGGAACAAAACCATTCTTGGTCGATGAGTGGCGTCTTGCTATCATAGCTATACTACTTATTGCTCTACAGCTATTGTAAACACGATTTTTGACCCAATTGTAATCTTTCAAGCTGCAGTGACAAAAGTAGAAAAGAGATGAATTATAGATGTAAAAAAAATTGAATTTAATCATGATTATTGAAACAGATAATGATTTCGAATGACTTAACACTTTCAAGTGAGGTTTATTTAAGTGTAGTGAATATATTTCTTACACAAATTTGAAAGAATTAATTAACTTTAAGGTATTTATTCACTAGTATGGTCCGAGATAGTGACTCTCGAACAGAGGGCATGCCATACCACCATTTTGTGAGGTTCTCGGGAAAAAAAATTTCCTCGAAGTTTGAGTCAAATCGGGTAATATTAAGACGTGCTGCGAAGGCATAGGTTAGGTTTGTCGCTCATTACTAAATATTTATAGTATGTCACTCAGACAATGCTCCCATATTGTGTAACAATTCGTATTTACCCAAATATTTTTGTTTGTTTAAACAATTTTGTTCTGAAGTAAATGTTCGAAATTTATCGTTTTCTGTGAATAATGCGGTGATGTGTCATTGTTGAGAGAAATTTTTTTTGTTGAAACCATTATCCAATTTTTCAAACAATATAATAAAGATTAATTGCATTTCCATCAAAATGTATGATAAAACTTCCATAAATTGTTTGAACGATTGAGAAATGTTTTCAAACAGAAACGTTGCCCTTATCAATGATTGTTTAAATGACGTAGATATTTAATAATAAGCAACAAAGTTAACAAAATTTAAAAAAAGACTAGAGTTTCTTACCTCTTTTTATGAAAACGTTGCAAGTAAATAATAATTAATCGTTCAAAAAATTGGTAATACTTGAAGCAAAGATCAATCTACTTGATAATGACGAATTGTCCGATTAAATGTAGTAAAGTACCTTTTAATTAGTCAGTGGGGAAAAAATTATTTAAACGAATGTAAATTGCTTGAACAATTGAAAATTAGTTAAGAAATGCTAAAAAACATTTAAGCCGTCGAACAAACATAATTTATAGCTTAAAAGGAAAGAACGGAGCTCATATGTGTCAATTCCGCGCAAAATTGTCAATTTTAGGTTTTTGGGGAACATTTGGAGCTCCATATGGGTGCTATATTCAAAGTAATTTAGCGGAAATTATTCGCCCGAGACTCCCCGACAAATTCTGATAATCTCCCGCAAGCTTAGTTTAAACCCAGAAACGAGAATCTCCTTTTTCCGAAAACGAATATTTTCTTATGTTAATCTTATGGGACTCTTTGAGCCTTTGCGGCACGTATTAATATTAACGGATTTTGCTCGAACTTGATGGAAATTTTTTTTCGGGAACCTCATAAAATGGCGAAGTGGTGTGCCTTTTATGTGAAAAAAATTTCCAACACGTATGATTTTGGGCCATCCTGTTATTCGCCTTTAATTGAAGCTGCACTGCTACGTTGGTGCAGCCATGTTTACCGCTATTTTTCTCAGCCCTTCTTCCTCCGAAACCAAAAATCGTACATATTATTCCTCTGCACAACAAGAACTGTCAATTCAAATTAAAAATTGCGACTAGAATTAGAGTGGTCGTTTTCGCGATTTCTAAGTGACTTTTCGGGGGTAATCCGCTCTCCTACTAGTGTTTATGGTATCAGGTGGCAGCCTAATAACAAAGATTAAATTCTTGACTACGCCGTCCGTAATCTCACTCTTTTTTTTCCTTCTCAAGGTACTTTAAGCTATATATTTCTTCTGAACTTACATACTAGTTTGAAGAAGGAATATTAAATAATTAAGTAAAATTTACTATTTACCTTTTTTATTTAATTTTCTAAAGAATAATTTATACAGGTTAAATTAATCAGCTACTCGTGTCAGAGTGGTATTGCGAAACGAGTATAGACAAAAAATGCGGCGAAAACAAAATGAAGTGTCAAAATTAAAAGAAAGTATTAACAATTTTTCATCCCGAAATACGAAAGGTTATCAGCTTGAATTTTATTTGCAAAATGGCCAACGTGTATAGGAGCAAAATGCTTCATTACCTGCAGGAATACAATTTTAACATTTAAGAATGGTTCCAAGATTATTGGTAGAAGAGGAAGTTGGTTTTCAAATCATTGGAACTGCGTTTGATTTTAACGTTCAATCTTCGTTTATTATCAACTCGATTCGGTTCAAACATTTCTTCGGCAAAATGTATCTACGTAAAAGGTTCATATTTAGTATATAAAAATATTTTTTTGATTTTAATTCTTCTAACAAGAACAGAAAGAATTAGTACGTGGCACATGTCAGATTTTTTCTGGCAATTCGAAATTCCTATGTAATAGATATATATAGCAAAGCCATATAATTCTTCAGTTCCTTTAGGAGGATCAATTGAGACCATCTTGAAATTGTATTTCTAGAATTATCAAAGCATTCTTGTACTACACACGAGTTGTCGTTTCTGTCAATATAATTTAAAATTTTAACTCTTTGTGCTCCGCAGTGGAGAAGATTCAACCCTTTTTTTGAATTTTGACTCTTTGTTTCGTTTGCTTTCACCGCATTTTTTGTCTATGGGACCAAAAGAATACGAATTATTTCACTGTTCGAGGATCGCCACTTCCGGTTTGCGATACAAATTTATGACGAGAAAAAGTGATGGAGAACGAGTTTACGCTTATTCCGAAAGGGATTTGACTTAATGGTATCATAATATTAATGATAAAGTTCTAAGGTAAAACATAAAGTAGGAAAACATATTTTAAAATCTAAAGGCTATCGTACTGACGCTGTGATCTCAAAATTCAATCGCCTCATTATACTGAATGAATACTAGAATTATATATTTTAAGATAATAAGCCCAACTCCCTTTTTAAATAGAAGTGTATACATAGCGAAAAACTGTTTAATTATAATACTTTCTGTTTAGAGTCATATTTTCAAATATTCAGATTAGAATTCGGAAACACGACTTTTCGCAAAAAATATTAAAATTAGGCAATATTTCTCCATGCAGACACCTTACTATTGAAAAGAGGAGTTGGGCTTAGTATCTAAGAAATATTTCGTTCTAGTATTTCTTGAGTAAAATTAGGCGATTAAATTTTGAGGTTGGAGCTGGAGTGCAAAGCCTTAAAACTAAAATCTACTCTTATGACATAACTAAATACCGTCACCTAGGGTAACTATGGTTCACAAGGGTAAATATGGATGAACGTATTACTCCGCAGAAAATTTTATATTCTTGATGGGATTTTACTGTATATCACAAGATTATTGCTCATGAAATTTAGAAAAAGTCTCATTGTTAAATAATAAAAATGCACTACATTATAGAGTATAAAAGGGGATCCATATTTACTCTGAATGTTCCATAATTGCCCTAATTGGCGGTATAGTTATTTCAATAAATAAAATTAGTAATACGATATTTCAGAAATGAGGAGAATGTAGTTTAATTAAATACTCAAAATATTGGATTCAATTATTAGATATAATTAAGTTTCAAACCATCTGTTCGCAGATCTCAAAGCTGAGACGAGCCTCTAAAATTGTTGCTAATAATTTAATTAATTCAGTTGAAAAAATGAAAGAGTAGATATAGATTTGAAAAAATCAGATTTATCAAACATGTATTCATAAACAAGCATTATTTCTATTTTCAGCTGCTTGAGCTTGTGAAAGTAACAGCAATCTATCATCGTCCTCGTTCTCATCAGAATTATCTTCATCATTATCGTTATCATCAGCAGTATCTTCATGGTTGCTTGAAATAAATAAAGAATCGCCCTCTTGATGTAATTCCTCCTCATCCTCATCCTCATCCTCATCCTCATCCTCATCCTCATCCTCATCCTCATCCTCATCCTCATCCTCATCCTCATCTTCATTCTCATTCTCATCCTCGTCCTCATTCTCCACCCCATCCTTATCCTCATCCTCACCCTCACCCACCACCTTCTCCTCCACCTTCTCATCTTACTTCTCAGTTTCTTTCCTCCTCCCGCTGAATAATGAAATAATATATTGAAATTAGTTCACGTTGATTTGAGTGTTTCTAACCGCAGGCTTTAATATATTTTTCACAACGCCCCGTCTGAAATTTCGACTTTCGAAGCCTGTACGACGTTTCAAATGTAACCAATTTCAGGACTATTCACCTCATTCCCGCTACGTCATCACTTTTTTCCCAAGGGAATAGAACGAATTGAAGTTCTTCTTTCGCAATATCGTCCAATGGGCGACAACTTTGCGTTAAGCAGCCCGACTTATTGACGAAAGTCAAACTTTCAGCAGGGTTGTTGTGAAAATTACAGTGCATGCCAAGGTCACACAATCTACTATTGAACTTCACTCAGCATTGATGAATTAGATTTCAATACATTAAAAGTTGAGAGAAAATAGTGAATCAGATTACTCCTTCTGAAACCACAAACATACACGAAAGATATACATACCTTGGAGGGAAGAAGCTTCTATGTGAGTGTTCTATAAAAAGTTCAAAACAACTTTTTTCATTTGATTTTTAAAATAATCAATTAAATTCTAATTTATTTCGTAAGAAGTGGAGAATTACCAACTTAAAACACTTGTCACGTAGCATTCCAACGTGTTAATTAATTAACCTGAACATCTTGTGATAAAGTTAGTTGAGCGTTAGACATCTGTAATGGCACCACTGAATCTAGCTACTTTAGTCTAAATCTCTTCTCCCTGATTCAAGTTTATTAACATAAAACTGGAAAATCTAGATTGGAATCCCTGGGAAAATCGTAACATAACAAATTATTGAGTTTTCTGAAACTGAACTGAGCCACGAGATCAGGTACATGGTATTATATTCGGCGAGTTTATAATTTGAAAAATTTATATATTGCGTTGAAATTTCAGGAAATGGATCAAAATACAAGTATATAAGGGGACGTCTGTCTGGCACATTAGACTTTATTATTTTATTCAAATAGTACAATTTTAATACCTTTAACTTGGAATATAACTCAGAACAGGACTTTTTTGCCCAGGCTAAAACCCAATTAATGAAATTGCATTATTTGAACAAAACAAAAAATCAAGTGGCCTGGCCTGGACAGATGTGTCCTTATATATTTTGAGCCATTTTCCAAAATTTCAGCACAATAGCGACAACTTACATACTATTAAACCACCAAAAATGATACCATGTAATTGGTCACGTGACACTCTGGTACATGCCCTTACGAGAAATAATGATAACCAAGAAACATGGCTCCACGAAGCAAATTCTACGAATTTAACATGCCATTCAAGAGTGAAAGAAAACTTTAAATTTTAATATCTAATATCTTAGATATATATATATATAAAATTGGTCAAACAACCACCGCAGGTCCTCCCTGCGAGCGACTGCCATCCAGGCAAATGACACTAGCTCCCAGTAGAACCGTGGTAAATCACACCCATGGCGACGCCTCACAACCGTGAGATGGGTAACCACATGGTACGGTGGAATCACGATGAACGGCTGGCGAAACCCTCATGAATCTTGAGGACACGGAAGGACCCAAGAATAATAGCTCTTTTCATCCACCGTGCGAGTGTCTTGGCATTTTCCTGGCACACGGGTATGGCTTCGAGGTTACGAACCAGTGTTGATTTCAGACCTCCGAGAGCACCGATGACAAGTTCCAGTAAATTTTTCCCAACTCGTTCTCGACAATTGACTCTCTCTGTGAGCGTTTGGCAGGGCTGGATTGCGGTTAACATCATAAGAGCGACAAAAATGGTATTAAAGCACTCTTAGGGCCGCATTATGTCTCCGGAGATACGTCGTTCCCGCGTGAGTGGGACACCTAGAAAGTATGTGCCGTAGGTGCTCAGATTGTGCATGACACGCTCTGCACCTGTCGCTGGGAACTTTTCGATGTAAGATGCAGCTAGGGTCTACCAAGGTACGGTCTACAAGGATGTTGCTGACCTCTGCTTTCTTTACTCGGGTATTTAGATGTGAAAAATCTAGATGGAGTAATGCACTGCCCACACTTCTGATGCTAAGATGCAGGCCAAGGGTCTCGGCCGCCTGCTCTGCTGCTTTCTAGAGGACCGCTCTTTTGCCAATTATCTCGTGGTTCCTAACTATTTTCAGGAGAGGATCTCTTCTATTTGCCACGATGTGATTAGTACCCGAAATAATTCGGTCATAAAGACACTGGATATTTGGGAGTCCGCGGCCGCCGCTTCCTCGCTTCAAATGAATCTTGGCACACTTGCCCAATCCAAAGTTCATACCAATTTCCCGTGTGTATCCCTTGACGATCTTAAGAGCATCCTTAAGATGCTGTGTCCCAGAAGAATAGATCTCCAAGAAGTGTGATGCAAAAGAGAAGATGGCTCATAGTGTCACCCTGAAAGACGCCCTTCTGAAAGCTGTCGCTGTTAGTTGTCACACGAAGTTTTCCAGATGAGATAGTAAATCTTGCTTACTAAAGGGGCATCAATCTCTGCATGCATCTCACTATGTGTCGATGAACCTTCAATTATTCCAGCAGACACATTATAAGTCTATGGGAGGTTGAATCAAAAGCTTTCTGGTAATTAATCCAGGCCATCGGCAGATTGCGATTGTAGACTGCAGCGTCTTCGCAAACGCTTCTGTCGTTCAGCAGGTTTTTCTGACCGCCTGCTACGCCTCTTTCCGATCAACGCTTTCCGTAGATCTCTCTCCACACAGGTACAATTTTCCAAACAATCCTGTCGTTTCGGATAGCTGTTAAGGTCTTATACATCGTGCTCAGATAAGTTAGTGGTATGTCGTCCTTCTAGTTGAACAAGTCGCCTTTCTTGCGTAGGATCACAGTGCGCCCTAATACCAACGATTACGGAATGAGCGTCTCCGACTTCAAATATGAGGTGAAAATTCGTGCCAGATGTTGGTGTGTAGAAGTAGAATTCTTCCACCGGAAGTTCTGGATACCATCCGGTCCGGCATTGGAGAAGTTTTGTGTGCCACTCAGTGATTTCTTCACCTCTTCGGCAGTGATTGATGGACATTGTTCCTCAGACGTTATGAGGTTGTTGCACAGCTCCTTGAAACGCATGATGTTCTTAGTGTCTTCACACAATGGGTGTTGAAACTCGTAAATCTTCCTTCAAAAAGTCTCAACCTTCTTGGACATGAGTGGATTATTGACTGAAACAGGGGAACGCTAAAGATGTGCGATGAATCATCGAGAAACTGTTATTCCTCCTTGATTCATCCCTCCCTCTTCTGTATTCTTTTCTTGGCGTCAGATAACATCCGCATCTTGCCAACATTGTGCTGCTTGGTAGTCAGCAGTTTTAACTTGTTTAATTTGTGATAGTCAATCCTCAGTAGGTGAGCGAGCTTTGGACCCTTACCGTAAGAGGCTTACCAGATGTTATGTAGTCACTCACACACTGAATACGGGATGAGTTCTGTGTAGCCCAGACAATTTTCTTGTTCAGTTGATGCAAGCGCCTTTTAAAGGATCCCTGAACCGAGGTTTTCTGCTGGATAATGGTTCCAAGAATTATGAGCAGGCGTGGACAATTGTTCAGGAATGGTCTCGAAAAAAAACTCCAAGCTAAGGCGTGGACGACTGTGCCGGAAGCTCAATGGCGGGGAAGTGCAATTGTGGACGAACCCTTTCCCTAGCTGCTGGTAGCAAAAACTATGACAACACTTAATCCAGTTGTAAATGTGGTTCAAAATGATCGAACGCGCAGAGCATCAGACGATGAGTCGGAAAACAGTGCCCATCGCCCTAGAGTTCGAGGTGCTGCAAAAAATTGGGATGGAAACACGATGACGAATCGACGATACGGTCGACATTTTGAGTGAACGGATCGACTCACACACTGTGGTGCTAGAATCACGAAGGGCTTCCGAACGTTTCGCAACAGAGGTTACGTAACCGCGCGACAACCCCTTGCACACAGGGCATATACGCGAAACGCTTCCCCAACCTCTGAAAGAACAAGCTGCAGTCGAAGAAGAGGAATTGACATTAGGACCAGCCACGGAAATCAGGCATCCCCCGAGAGATGATGGCGATTCCAAGACCAAGAGAAGCATTAACATCCAGGTTCGTCCTAAGCCTCAAGGTCTGGATGAAATGGATGACGCCCTTCGTGAGGATCTTTTTGAAGAGTCCGACCTCTGGTCCTGTTTAGTTTATGATGCTGCAAGAGCTTTGGCTCTTTCAAATCGAAGGGTAAAGCCGACGATAGATCAAAACACCAAAAAGCGCTGGCATCAACTGAACAAGAAGATTTAGTGGGCTTGAAAGAATGCGTCCCGTATTCAGTGTGTGATCGAATACATAACATCTGGTGAGCCTTTCACGGTAAGGGTCCAAATGTTCGCTCACGAACTGAGGATCCACCATCACGCATTGAAGGAGTCAAAGCTGATAATTATCAAGCAGCACATTGTTAACAAAATACTGGTGTTATCTGACACAAGGAGGAGAATACCGAAGAGGGAGGGATGGGCCAGGGATAATCAATAATTTCTTGCTGACTCATCGCGTCTCTTCAGTAATCCCCCTGTTTCTATCAATAATCCGCCTACATCCGAGAAGGTAGAGACTTTTTGGAGAGAGATTTACGAAGTTCGACACCCATTGCATGAAGTCACTGAAAACATCATGCATTACGAGGAACTGTGGGACAACTTCATAACGTCAAAAGGACAATGTCCTCTAATCACTGTCGAAGAGATGGAGAAAGCACTGAGGGGCACGAAGAACTTCTCTGCTGCTATAACAAATGGTATCAAAAACTTCTGGTGGAAGTAGTTCACTTCTACACACCAACACCTGGCCCGGATCTTCACCTCATATCTCAAGTCAGAGACGCCCATTCCATAGTAGCTGGTGTTAGGAGCAGAAGATAAAAATTCTGTCATCCTAATACTTAGGGCTCTTCTCCGTGGAGAAAGATCTTCACCCGAAG
>JAUMHM010000071.1:8756580-8768600 GCA_032362435.1 Melikaiella ostensackeni | reverse complement strand
CTCATGTAAAGTCGGCGTTCCCGGTTCAAATCCGGGCCGAGGTAGATTTTTTCTCATTTCTCCAAAAAATCAATTTGGCCAGTAATCGATATAAGAACATCAAAATATTAATTAAATTATTACCCTGGTCGATGAAATAACATCAATATTTTAAATTTAATGTTAATACCTTCAAAATTAAATAGAATCTTACCCCAAAAGGGATTTGGCTTAATGGTATTATAATAATAGTAATAGTAATAAATTTATACTATTTCCAAAAGAAAATTATTTAAAATTGTATCATTTTAAAGTAAAAGCCATCAATTTTAAACAATTTTATTTTGAGGCCATCTAACAGCAAATATTTTATAACTTTAATAACTTTTATAACTTTTGAAAAATATTTTATATAACTTTCGAAATTGAACACTTGTACGTTTCAGGCAAACAGAATTCGACAAATTCGAAAAGAAGAACTCAAAATTGGTCACCTATTATTCACAACGTCAATTTCATTTTTTACAAAATTCAGCGATTGAAATTTGATAATATCACTAGTAAAGCTTTTAGAAAAATTAGAAATTGTACAAATTTTAATTTAGAACCGAAAAACTTATTAATAATAATTTTTTACATTCTCAGCATACGAAAAGATGTTAGCCAAATTTCAAACAAAAAATCAAAAAGTTAGAGCATAATAAAAATTTTGAAAACCTTTTCAAGATTTAAAGCTTATTTTATAAGGTTTACTTTCACTTTTTTGCATTATTTTAAAAGCAGATTTCATTTAAATCACAACTTGACTATCCGATTATTAGATCTGCAGAATTATTCCTTTTTTCTTTGCCAACAATGCACATTTTCATGGCTTTTAATCGAGATAGGGCAAACTTATAAGTTTTCGGCCACCATGTGTCTGTGAGCACGATGACTTTTAAAAGAATTAATCTATTAGATTGGCTTTTGGTACACTCTTTTAGTGTCGAAAACTGAAGGTCAAGTTCGTAAGCCAGCCACTTTGGATGAAAATTCAAAAAGTTAGAGCATTTTCAAAATTTTTAAGACTATTTTTTTTAATTTGAAAATTATATGTGCGGCTATTCGTAATACTCAGAAAGTTGAACAATTCATCCTCATGACTTTTTTCGATAAAATCAAAATTATCAGAGTTGCAGCATTTCCAAAATTTAAAAAAAGAAACGAAAATGAAAATTTTAAGTCAAACAAATCACGATATGAAAAAAAAAGTCAAGAGGAGAAAAACGTTGCTTTTGAAAGCCCTACAAGATTATTATAACAAATTTGAATTTTCTTGAAAAATGGAAAATTCAAATTTTGAGCCAAATAATGCGAGGTACGAAAAAAGTTAAGATATCAAAATTGTTGCTTTTACGGAGACCCGTAAGCTTGAGATGAGAATATGCCCGCGAAGCGGGCAGATTTTTGCACCTATTTTGCACGTTTTGGACCTATAAGACGGGCCTAGCCGAATTTTTTTATTTTAGGCTTAAAATACTTGGGTGACATCCCCAATACATAATAATACATAAGCCGGGGTTTACAAGCACTTTTAAGTGAAAATTTGCTATATGCTATGCGTGCAAATTCAGATTCAGGGAGAATTGGGATGCAGTGTGGGATGCAGGGTGGCTGTTTTAAAAGAGGAAAAAAAATCTCGGTCATTTCCCGGTTCGCAATAATTAAAGAAGTCGAATGCTTAAACCTGAAAATATTTTTATTTGAAGTAATCAAAACTGAACTGCAAATTGAGGTACTCAAAGTAGAACTCTTACGAATTTTAAATGTTTAGAACTGAAGCTTGAAAAATGTTAAATTCAGACATTTTTAATTCGAACGCTCAATAATTTACACGTATAAAATGGAAGCTCTCAACATTTTTCAATTGAATAATTTTAAAATAAATAAGCTTTTATAAATTCAACAGTTCAAAGATTCTTGGTTAAAAAATATAAATTCAAGCTATCAGTTTCAATGCTCTAAATTGAAGAATGAATCAATAAATTTTTAACCGTTCAAAATTATATCATTTAAAGCAATTTTAAGTTAGAAACATTAAAAATTAAACGATTAAACAAATTTTCTTAACTTAACACTTTTTAAATTAGAAGTTAAATTATTTTTATTTTAAGTCAACAATATTTGAATAGGATTTGAAACTGGCTAAAGGCGTTTATTAATGATGAATCTATTAATTTGAAATTATAGTACATATTCGGAAATTGAAAATAGTTCACAAAGTTTCAATCGGTACTTTACATTTGTTTAACTACTATGGCTGGCGAATTGAAACAGTTTAATTTTTAACGTTAAAATCTGTAAATTGTTTAATTTTGAACAGATTCAGAATCGTCTTCTAAAATCAATTATTGTTCAAGTTTGAATACACGAGCTACAGAACAATTTTAAAAATCATTATTTAATTTATATTTATAGTTGATCAACTTAAAACATTTTTTATCAAAAATTTTCAATTTCAAATGTTCTTAATTTTTTATTTCTTCAAGTCTTGAAAACTGCATTTTGAAATTCTTTAAATTAAAAAGGTACGCTAAAGAATGAAGACCTAAAATAGAGAATTTCTAAAGTAAAAGATTTTAGAATTAGGCATTGTAAACTGAGTAGCTTAATAGTTAAAAAATTAAACAATTGAACTTAACATTCAGAAAAAAGTTGAAATCAACTTATTTTGAATCGCATTATATCATGTAATATGAAATTTGTGATATTCGAGTGGATAGATTTTTTCTTCAAAAAATTTATAAAATTCCAGTCAACAACAATTTCCCAGTTGACCGGTCCAGCGGCCGCCCTGGGGATGTATCGTCAATTTTTTATGTTCACCATATAATAATAATAATAAAAGTTTTATTACCCTGAAATGAATTTTGCAATAAATCGGTAAAACTCACTTTGTAAGGCCCAGGGTTTATAGTAATTCAGAGCATTGAGGTAGATATCACTGTCCCTTAAACATTTCTCTGAGGCGTTTCCTATAGGTACGAAGGGTCGAGTAAAGACCTTCAAAAGGATGTCTTCGGCTCTCAGTTTCTCGACACCCTCTGCTGACAAGGGCTTCTTAAAAAGAAGGAAAATCCAAAAAACGAAAAATAATGAGTCCCCGACTTTTTCTCCTCTACAAATTCGCACAAATAACATTTTTCCTTCAGTGTTATTAATGCACGTCACTGAATAAACACATATTTCAAATAAATTATTTGCTTAACTCTTTTAATTTTTTAGATTACCACAATATTCAAGAAATTAAGATGAGAAAGTATTACTTTGTTTTAGAAATTTC
Organism: Melikaiella ostensackeni; assembly: GCA_032362435.1. Classification (NCBI taxonomy): domain Eukaryota; kingdom Metazoa; phylum Arthropoda; class Insecta; order Hymenoptera; family Cynipidae; genus Melikaiella; species Melikaiella ostensackeni. The sequence continues at coordinate 8,765,299 of JAUMHM010000071.1, read as the reverse complement.
ACTAATTTTTTTCCTTAGGCCTAAAAATTGTAATTTTGAAGATCTGAGATTTGTTGAAATTGTTTTTTGAAAGGATGTATTCGTTTTGCGTTCTAGAGAAGCACGCGTTCACATACGATAGTTCGGAATGGGATTTACGAAACAATTGCGTACAAGGTAAAACGATAAAAAAAGCGTGAATGTGCGGCTCGCGCCATGTGGTAACGCGAACTGACAACGGTAACAATCGCTGATTCACTTTTATATATTACGCGAACAGTTGACAGGGGTGGTGGTTACGATTCGGAAAATGCAATGCTCATAGACAATTTGTGAAAAAAAATAAACATCGATGTTTGAAAGTAACGCGTTACTTCTTATAGGTGGTACCATTGCTCTCAAAATTTGAATCAGTGGACTTTCACCGAGAATCAGTTACTCATTTTTCAATATTTCAATTAGTGAAAATTCACTGAAATTTTGCAGTAAACTTAAAAATTCTATCCTTGGAGGCTGAAAAATGTCAAATTTGAACAATTTAAAACTAAACTACAAATTAAACCATTCTGCGTTGAATTCGAAGTATTTAAAATTAACAGAAAACAGACACTTTTTTTATTGTTTACTTTGATTATTGTTTTTTTTTCTCATGAAATTTTTTAATTAAAATATGAAATTGATATTAATACAAAATTTTTGTACTTCATTGTATCTATTATCTAAAATAATAAACAAGAAAAGCAAGAATATTTTTGATAAATGATGAAAATTGACATCTAGAAGTTAAGATACAAATTGTTATCAATTATCAAAAATAAACGAAGTATTATAATATTTCGTACAAAAATATTATCCTTGTGAAACAATCCTAACATAACCTATTATTGTTCAAATATTGTAAATATTCTTTAAAACATAATTATTTTTTATTAACAATAGCAATTAACACACTTTGTAATCAATTTTGAATTCAATTCGATGTTATTGATATACGTTTAATTGCAGAATTGAAAAAAGAAGGACATAATAGATCCTCATCACGTATTATCATTTTGACCAAAACATACTAAGGCTCAGGATGGCCACTAAAATCTCAGAAAAAAATTCCAGATTTTAAACGATATTTTTTTCGGTCGTTTTTCGATTGCAGGCCTTAAAAATAAAGAATTTCAAATTTGAAGTATTCTGTATCAAAAGCTGAACTTTAAATTAAAGCATTCTTGTTTTTCATACGGAGCAGGATAATCTGAATTAAAAATAATAATAACAACAAGAAAGGAACATTAAAAGAAAATGAACTTTTTATACATGAAACTGGTCTTTTGCGTCTATCTTCAATGTAAATTAAGATTTTATTTTCAAGATAAAGAAATGTGGAACTGAGGAAAGCAAATATTGAGTGACGTCAAAATAAACTTGTCTTCAGATTTCTCAATAAATGAATAAAGTAGGTAATAAAGAATCTTATAAACGATTAAACATCAGTATACGCGCCTTCAGGGACGACACAGCTAAACAAATAACGGTATCTTACATTTTTTAAAAATCGTATTATGCTTGGTTAGTTAACAATAAAAAATTTTATAATGTACAGTAGATAAGATAATTAAAAGTATTACATATATGCGTTCCTAAAGTGTCATTTTTCACAAAAAAATAAAGAAAAAAATTTAAAATAAACTTTGAAACATTCCTTACAAACCTTTTTTTACAGACTATACAGGGACAGCATTTTTCAAAATATTTAAACACATTTCTATTAACAAAATAATTCACAAATCTGTTTTGTTGCATTTAAATCATTCAAAGTATCTTGTGAATAAATGTTCACAAGTTAAGGCCCTGTAATACTTACCCGATTCCTACTTTACCAATATTTTTTCTCACAACGACTTATGTCCACACAAATTAAAATATTGAGTAGAAAATTTGGAAAATTAAACGCAAAACATTAAAGAACGTTTATATGGTCCTCAATTTGTTGAGTTAAAAAAGAAAAATTTCGAATTTCGTTTTTGTATTACCAGAAGTTTCCACTTTAATTTCCTAAATTTTTAACTCGATATCTTACTCGTAATTCGTGTGGACGTTTCAAGCCTTTTTTTACCCATATGTAGTATTTTAAGTATGTAATAAAAGTTTAGACAAATTTATTAAAGTTTAAAAGTTCGTTGAATTTCTAAATAGGATTGATCACATTTAGGCATTGCAAAAATTTTATAAAATGATTTATCTAATACGCATGGACGATTTCCATTACCATTTCAACTTAATAAAGGTCAAACGCTAATCCGTCTCTCAATGCTACAATCTTCTGTCTGAGAATAGGTAAAATGACAAGAAATGAAATATATATAACGTTATATTTTTCGTGATAAACTCTATGAAATAATACTTCAGTAATTCGTCGAAAACGGCGTTTATTCTTACACAAATCAAATCTGAAAATTAAGTAAACTGCTTAGGATATTCACGTTTTTAACTAAAAACTCTTCATTTTTAAACTCTACTGGATCTTGTATATTATTTCAAAACATGCAGAAGCGTCCAATTTTTTTTTTACTGGTAAAAGTAATAAATATTTTAACCAGAATGTTAAAAATAATAAAAAAAACATTGGTAAAAATTTACGTGAAAACGAAATCTCTGGAAAACTGAGTTTTCACGAATTTTATTATGACGATACGTAAAACCAAACAAATATCTGAATAAGTTTTCACTACCTAAATTGCTGTTTCATCATTAAATAATGTTTTTATAATCCCACCGTTTATAATACTAAAATAGCGGTTGAATAAAGCGATTATGTAATCGAATATTCATAAAGAATGTTTCAGGAATGTCGAAAGACTAAAAACCCAAGTGAACCAACTGACTGAAACTAAGTCCTTTCCTTCAATTTTAAAACGAATAGAGCCTTATATTAAAAACTATAGTCGGCTTTTGGTTTCTTTGCATCCTTCACTGGTAAATACTATAAGGAATTAGCAAGACTTTCGTTTTAATTTATAATCATTTAGAAATTTTTTAAGATGAATTCAAACCATAACCGATATAGTTTATATGTAAAAAAGAAAGATACTGTAATGAAATTACATTCTATTGCTACCAGCCGATTTTCTCAATCACTTTCTGAACATCTAGGAACACATTATTGGGACTCTTCATCGAGTTGAATTTGTAAACAAGACCCAGATGATCGTAATGTTCGATAATTGGAACAGTATCTGTTACATAATTGTCCAGTCTTTTTCTTAGAGTCTCCTCATTATCATCACTTCGTCCACTTCCTTTTTTACCCCGGTTCAAACAACGCTCCATGCATTTTTCTTTACTACAATCAAAGAAGAAGACTCCTTTCAAGTCAGCTTTGCCGGTCATTACCTGGAAGAAATAAAAAATAAATAAATAATAAGTCGAGATAACTCGGTTTCAAACATTTCTTGTAATATAAAATTTATTAGTTAATTTTTAATTTCTTAATCTCAAGGTTGCCTGTCAAATCGCAGAAAAAGTTCCCGGACATTACAATTTATCGATCAAGCCTGCAAAGCAAAGCTGAACAATTTCAAATGAAAATGCTCAATATTGTATAACTTCAAACTGGAAGCCTTCAAAGTTGAATAAACTTAATAGCAAGTGCTTCAATAATTAGTAGAAAGTATTTTAAACTAAACACTTGAAATTGAACAATTTTAAATTAGTTGATTTCAAAACTGAATAAATTAAAATTCGAAACCTTTAAAATGAGATGATTTCGAAATTGGAAGAATTTAAAATTTCAAAATGATAATCATCAAAATTGAATAACTTTTATTTTGAGACTTTCATTATTGAAAAATTTCAGCATTAAGGATAAACATTCAAAAATAAACAAAGTCAAATGTGAAAATTTCAAAGTTAGCAATTTCAAACTCTTCTTAGAACTGAACAACATTAAAAATTTTAAACCTGAAGAATATAAAAAAATTTTAATGTAAGGCAATCACAAATCCAAGATTCAAAATAAAGCATTCTAAATTAACAATTAATAACTCACTAACCCAAATCTTGATTTCAAAATTATCAGAATTAACTGTTCAAAACTAATAACTTAAAACTCATTTTAGAATAAAGACTTTCAAAACAGAATGCACGGCTAGCCTCGATTAAGTCCAACAAAAAAAAGCTTACACATCCAGTTTGTCTTTTGTACGTGTTTCAGAGATGCTCCCGGTTACGGCAGACAAAAAAGGTTAATTTATTCTCATTTTATTAGATTAAAGGGGGGGGGGGGAGAAACAATGCAAATGGCTTAAGAAAATATACAAATTATATACAATGTTTCCCAAAAAAGTATTTAAGATCAACATATATACAAAAAATATAAATAGTATCTTAATAATTAATTTTAATTTCATATCTACATTTTCTAATTAATATAAAGCATAAGACCGACATTTTCAACCGTAGTTTCATATAAAATTTCCCTGATGAGGTCTAAATGACCTTGAAAAAAGTTAGATCCTAGTAGTATAAAATAGATGGAGGAAGAATAATGAAAAGAGTTGACTCTTTTTCTCCTTCTTTTTTCCTCTGTTATTTAATTGTCTTTCATGAACTTCAATATTTTATTTTCAAAAACGTTTGTTTTTAATTCAGTAAAAATGTGAAGAACATGTTTTATGAGATCATTAAGTTTCCTGCGTCTTAAAGTAAAGAAAAAGTGGTTTTTATTTCTAAAATTGAAGAAACATTATTGTTAACGATTAAAAATCTAATTTTTCTTAAAAACGACGCAAAATATGAACAGTAGTTCATAGTTCAAAATTGTTCCACTTCCTGAAATCTATAAAATTATACCCTTACCAGATGTTCATCTAGTGTATTTTAACAAATTAAAAAAATCGATGAAAACTGTCTAAAAATGCATTTAGATTAACGAATTTCAAAATTTTATTTTTAAAAACGATTGTTTTTAGTTCAATAACAATATTAAACTAAACGCATTTTTAGTTGACTTTTATCGACTTTTTTCTATTTTTTTTCAAATTGGTTAAATTACACGAAATAAACATCTAGTAAGGATGTAATTTTATAGACTTCAGGAAGGGGAACAATTTTGAACAATGAACTGCTATTCATATTTTGCGTCATTTTCGAGAAAAATCAGATTTTTATTAGTTAAAAAAAGAAAGAATCGTTTTTCTAAAAAACGCGTCGTACGATTTTTTCTTTCTTGGCTCAAAATAACCGGGAGGTATCCCCCAACACGTACAAAAGGGAAACTGGATGTGCAAGCACTTTTGAGTTGAACTTAATCGAGGCTAGCCGTGAATGGTTTTAAATTTGAAGTGCTTACAATTTAGAGTCGTAGGAATTTCAAAGAATTTCAAATCGAATTCGTTTGAAATGGATCAATAATCTTCTTCTTTGATAATTTTTAAATTCATAAATAATATGAATCTCCATTCAGGAAAAAGGAAGATTTATTCAAATATTTTTTTTTTTTTGCAAAAAAAATCAATCTTTAATTGCTCTCTTTTTGAAAGTTAAATGAAACCTGATGAATCTAAGATTAATATTCAATTTAATTTATAATATTACCTTATACATTATTGTCAATGAAATTTATAGGTATAGTATAAACCATTCACGTGTAAAGTCATTAAACAAAAACTCTCTTCTGACTTCCTAGTCCACGTTTGAAATTTAAATATTTGGAACATAAATTTTTGTTTACATACCTATTTATAGAATTTTGTTTAAATACATGTCTAAATGAAATTTATTAAACAAGTAGAGAATTGATTAACAAACTTTCCGCTTATAATGATTTTAGACTTTTTATAATCAAAATTAAATAAATGGGCACACATCCACGCTACTCTGATTTCATTAACAGTTTCCGATACTTTTGACTTTTAAGTCCATAAAATTTAACTCCTATTTTTTCTGCTTGGTCAGGACTGGTCAGAGTTTTATCTATTCTTATCGCAAAAATAATGCATACGTCATTTGTCAGACTAGAATTTACTGAATGATTTATAACTTCTGATAACCTCTCCCCTTCTCCTTGAAAGCCAAAATTATTCATGTTTTTTTCTCATTTTATGCAAAAACTTTATAAAATTTCGCCGCTTTCAAATTGAAAGTTTTAGATTGATCATTTATACTTTTGAATTGAATAGCTTTTTCATTTACAGGATTTGCAATTTTTTTCATATCGCAAGAAAGAATTTTTGAGTTTTTATTCGTTATTTCTAAACAAAACTTAATTTAGAAAATAAAAAATAAGTGAAAAAAATGCAGCTGATAAGGCAAGAAAACATTTAAATTCTACAGTTTCACAAAATTATTCAAGAGCTTCGTTTTATCTCGCAAATATTATCAACTTCGAGGTTCTGCGAACTCACGGAACTCACCTTAGTCCAACCTTGCAGATTATCTTCGTTTCTAGGAAATCCGTCAATCATGAACTTCTTATGTTGATTCTCCGAATTTTGCATCGCTCGATCCAAAAGACTGCATGTAATTTCGACTGGGACGATGGTGCCATTTCGAATATGATTTTCTATCAATTCTCCGAATTCAGAATCTGGCTTGGCGCGTTCCTCCCGCAAAAGGTCACCGGCTGACAGGTGAACAAAGCCATACTTTTTCACAATGTTTTTGCATTGCGTTCCCTTTCCAGCACCAGGTCCACCCAAGACAAACACAACTTCAGGTATTTTCGTAGTCGACATTGCTAAACCTCGCAAAAATATTTGACAGATCTTGAACATGAAACTTTTCACAGGTTTCGCTTCCACGCGATCAATTCTGACCTCTTACCCCTTGACACTAACTCTCTAACCTATAATGCCAGCTCCTAGTTGTGAGCTGAAACTATAGCTACGCGACGCGTGAGAACACTCTTGCAACATGATTGGAGGACCCGAAAAAGGATTACGTGGTAGGGGGTGGTAGACAAAATTTCTACCAATCTTGTTGCAAGTAATTTCCACGCGTTGCGTAGCTTTAGCCACTTCTTCGTGAATACCGGGGCAAATACGTGAATAATCGAGCAAACCTAACCTTCCTAACCACGGCAATGCATGCACTCGAATACACTCGAAAATCTTGAAATACGATTTTTTGGCAACTTCAGAACGAACGAGCAGAGCGTTCCGCGCATGACATAACCTTGAGTATATTGATTGAAGGAATTGAAAGATATTGAAATAATTATGTAATAACAATAATAGAGGAAATATTAATAAGAATAATGTCCTGCGGATAAATAAAGGATTTTTCACAGCCTTGTAAGTACTTTAAATGTTGTTATATTTCTATATTCTTAGACGTTGTCGACGAGTTAGCCAAGTTTAGAGGTTAAGGTGCCATGCATTCTAACCCTCTCAGTCTTCGGTGTTTATGCTTTTATAATTAAGCGAGGTGGTCACTGGACCGAGAAAAATTGAGATATAACGGTGAAATAATTTTTTGACCGAGAATTAAAAAATCATAGTTTTTCAGTCTCTTAATCCTTAATTATTTAATCCAAAACATTAGGAATTTAAAAATGTGCAGTTTGCAATGCTTATTTCCAGAATGTTACATTTTTATGCCTTTACAATTGAAATTGGTTCATTTTGTAAGTTTTCAATGTGAAATTGCACAATATAGATGGCTTCTGTTTTGATATTGTACAACTATAAGCACTTGAAATTAACAATTATTCGATTTGTAGCACTTCCAGTTTGTAACTTTAATTTTGATTCATCAAAAATTATGTCGCTCAAGTTCGCAACGTTTATAAACAAAAATATAAATTTGTTTTTTTTAATTACGGTTATAAATTTTTCAGCATTCAAATAAATTAATAAATCATATTAGAAGGTAATCCACGCACTCTAATGTATACATTTTTTCATTTTAATTTTTGTCTAAACGCTTGCACAGCAGCAAAAAAAGTTTTATCCCAGTATCCATATCTGAAGACTGCTATTTGGACAAATTCATTAAATAAAAAAAATTGGTTAAAATTGAAAAAATTCTAATTTTCCTATAAATGCTCGGTTCTCGAATTAATTTCATATATTACTTGTATTTGATGCTCAACAATTAATTTAAAAAAATTAATTTAAATTAATTTAGCAAATTCGTTAGAGTTGAAAAAATTAGAATTTTCCTCTAAACGCTCGGTTCTTAAATTTTATTTCATAAATTACTTGTATTTGATGTTGGACAACAGCAAAAAAGTTTCATCTTAATATCCCTATCGGAAGATTGCCATTTAGTTTAGACAAATTTATTAAATTTAAAAAAGTTTGTTAAAATTTAAAAACTTCTAATTTTCCCGTAAACGCTCTGTTATCGAATTTATTACATATATTGCATGTATTTGATGTCGGATAACAGCAAAAAAAAAATCATCCCAATATCCCCATCGGAAGACTGTCATTTAGACAAATTTACTAAATTTAAAAAAATAAATTTTTAAAAAATCTAACTTTCCTCTAAACACCGAGTCCTCATACTTTATCTCACTAATTACTTGTATTTCATATCGGGAAACACCAACAAAAATTTTGTCCTCATTTCACTATCAGAAGACTGCGATTGATCCACCCTGATAAAACGAGGTCTTCCGATAGGGATATTGGGATGAAACTTTTTTACTGTTGTACGACATCAAATACAAGTACACTCAAACCCCGATATAATCCCAGTTTCGGGAGTTGCTTCGCACTGGCCTTGGGCCTAAACCGGATCCCTC
>JAUMHM010000071.1:8741493-8756480 GCA_032362435.1 Melikaiella ostensackeni | reverse complement strand
GAAAGCCGCCAGGACACGTTTTAACACCTAGAGGCACACTGGTGGAAATTGGGGGGGGGGGGCAACGACTAACCAACTCTCTCGCGTAAGAGCACGGAACTAATGACTTGGTTAGCGTTGTCGCTCGAGGCTTCGGGACCCCTCGGGGTGTTCCGGCTAATCCCGGCTACGGCCCGGCAACCATCTCGCGCAGGGCCGCACCAAGTCCTACATCATGATAACAAATCTGTTTCTACGGGGGAGAGCAGCGGTCCCACAAAGAGAGAGTAGCGTGCTCGCGTGGTAAAGTTGCTCGACCAACTTGAGAGAAAATCCACACCAAACTTATGGGCGGGCAGTGCTCCACGCGTTTGGTGTTGCAACTGTATCACGTGGTAGAGCAGCTTGCTCAACATTTTTTCAGTGTACTTTTAAATTTCAGCGTGTTGCGAGGCGAACCTTAGTCCTTCACAGTGGAACCCTGCTTTATCGGCTGCAGAACTACAGGAGGATATCGCTGGGTCGATTTTCATGAATTCGAATTTTCAAGCTTTTAGAATTTGACCATTACAGCAATTCAATAGTAAAGCCATCTAACGTGAGCTGTGGGTACCGCGTTCATAAAGCGAAATAAAGCATCTAAACTGAAGTTGCTAATTTGTCAATCGACTGACGAATCTATAACTTCGTTACCTCTCAACTCGCTCTATAGGCGCATCACCCGTTTACGGTGATTGGACAAAATATCGTCTGCATCGTGTTAGATTCGTGTGATTGCTGCGCTCGCGCAGCAAACTTTACACTCATTTGCAAAAGCCTATATCACCAACATGTTGCACACTATACCATTTCGGGCGTTTCAAAATTTTGTATTCCCTGTGTTACATTAGTGATCAGGAAAAAAAATTAGAGAGGTTGAACTCAAGAATTACATATTATGTGATTTTCATTTAGCAACACAAATTACAGGAGTTTTCTTACTCTGGCATTCGCGAAATCTCTCATAATGTGACTGTAATCTATTTTCCTCGATGTTTCGTTTTCTATCAAACGTAGTGCTAAACTATTTAAGCGCTCTTGGTGCGTAGATGATCGTAGATAATTTTTAATAAGAGCAAGCTTGCTGAATCTTCGCTCACCCTCTGAAACTGTAACTGAAAGTGTGCGAAAAATCCAAAGACCAATGCAAACTTCTCGAAAAATACCTCCAAATTTGAGTTTATGAATCGCATTCGAAAGTTCAAGATGTCCAGAGATAGAGTCAGCGAATGTTGCTTTGTAGACACTTTTGAGATGCTTTATTTCATTTCCAAATGTTGAAGTTGAGTCATCCGGATACTTCTCTTGCAGCACCTTGCATCGGATTTGAATCTTGCCTACACTCAGGGTTTCAAAATTTAGGAGTGGCAAAAGTGAAATAGAGATTTGGTGCATGTTCTCGAACCTATTGTTCAGCTCAAATACTACCGATCCAGTATTACGAGAAAGACGGTTCTCTTGAATTGTTCTTACGGTTGTGCATCTCCTTCCTGAAATTTTGATCTATATTTTCACTCCTGTTTCAACTCTGCAGGAATACCCAAATTCATAGCGATGACTTTCGCTTGAGAAAGAATAGCTGACCATTTTTCTCCAAGCCGCTCCATTTCAGATATCAAATCTTTTATGTTTGCTGATGCAATTTCAAGATATATTGCCCTAGACTGCAGGATTAGGTTTCTTTCATCGAAACTTTCTAAAATTTTATTCCAAAAGGCCGTCATTAGTATAGCCTTGAAAGAAGAAAAATGATTTCTCTACTCCACTGCTTCAGCGTGAGCTTCTGCTGTGAGCTTATTTGCCCTAGTTGTAATCAATTCATCCAAAGCGTCAATTACACTGGGAAGGTGTTGAGCAATAGGATGAACGGCTCGTTTCCTAGAACTCCATCGGGTATCACTCTGTCTGTGAAGAGAACAACCCGTTTTTTTCTGCCAATAACTTCCACCTATCAGGACTGCTACTAAACAGAACATATAAACAATTAACACATCCAAAAAAGACTATAACATCAGGACAACATACCGCAGAATGCACACCGCTAGGATTCAGAAAGTGTGAACCGCATGCAGAGTAAATCACGGTTGAATTTTTTTCCTTGATGCATGCTTGAACTCCTTCAACTTTTCCCGACATGTTACCTCCACTGTCATACGATTGTCCTCTACAATCAGCAGGGTTTACTTCATGATAGTCTAATCTATTCAAGATCTCATCTGCGATTTCTAACCCAGTTTTATCGTTGAAAGGAAAATACTCAATTAATCTCTCCTTGATGGTCCATCGACACATTTCCGTATCTTTATGAACATAACGGAAGACTAAGATATTTTGTGTAATTTGAGCTGCATCAGAAGTAGCATCACAAATTAGTGAAAAATTGATTCCGCTCTTTTATTAAGAATAATATCAAAGACACGCTTTCCACACAGATTAATGGATTCATTCTGAGTCTCGTGCAACAAGTTATGAGCTTGAAGTCACTTTTCATAATCTTCATGCTTCTTTACTGCTATCAACTGTTTTTGTATCTCCTTATCCATTGCTCTACTGTTTTCCGAAACAGCGTACTCCAGTGTTCACCACTGCAAATAACATTCCTTGTGCTGAAGACTATCCTCGTGTTCTGTTAATCTTTCATACAGATTGTGCCACTTGTATTTCGTTGAATTAAATCCTTCTTCAGTGGCGAGGTAACTCACTTGATGTCGATTTGATCTCGTTATTAAGACAAGATTTTATGATGAGTTGACGATCGCAGTCAGCTATGACTCGAGGCCATTCTGCTGGATCTTTTGGATTAAATGCCATTATTTGAAGATTTTGTTCAGGTTTGGTCTCAAACTTATCAGCAAGGCTGACTTCAAGATTTTCTTCCTGTACAAGTACATGCACAGATGCGTACTCTGCTGAGAAAGTCGATACGTGATCATCATTCAGTGAAGAACTTTCTAAACTTTTAGTGGAGCTTAGGGTTGAACTTGCAATCGAAGGTTCAGGAATGGGATCAACATTTGCACTAATCCGCGAAAAATCAGAAGCTTCAATCTCGGCTACAATATTGGCTTCAATAGCCTTTGTAGCTTGATGATCATCCCCTTTTTGCCTTTTCATAAAATACGTTGAGAGTACATTTTTCCACTTTAGATCTTCTGTTTCTTTTTCCCTTTCTCTCTTCTCTTCTTCTTTCTGATAGCCAGATTTATTTTAATTCATTTTCACTATTTACCATTACCACCCTGGAAGAATTTCATTTATTTACTAAATGAGAAAATGAAAATGTCATTCGCAAAATGCAAGTAGAAAGTCAAATATATTTGACAAAAAGACGTTACATATCCGTTAAAATATTTAATCTTATGTATGTTAATAACGCGTTCCAGCCTGAACGTACGGACCTGGAAGGGAGGAGGGTACATGAGTTGTGTCCGGACGTATAGCCGCTACCAATATTTTAATATTCGAATCAATGCAGAAGTTTTCTCTGTATTTTTGATAAAATATTTGTATTAGACTTTCATTTATTTTTTGGTAAAAAATCAACCACATTGCATTTCGAAAGTGACACATTTAATATTTAAAAGTGTAAATACTATTTTATACTAAAAAGTGATGCAAGATACAAATACGTAATTTCGATATTTTCTCTGATATTTTAGATAAAAAATGTTATATTTTGCATTATAAAAATTATAAGTATTTAAGCCATTATAAACAACAGCCGTGTTAATATTTTGTAGAGAACCGAAGTGGCATAAGACTAAGACCTACACTCAAACCCCGATATAAGCCCAGTTTTGGGAGTTGCTTCGCACTGGCCTTGAGCCTGAACCGGATCCCTCGAAACGTAAACAGTCAAGGACGTGTGAACCATTTCCTAATATTACGCAATCTCCGAACGTGAATCGAACCTGAGTACACGTGCACTGCGCCTTTATCTATACGCTGCTGGCATTTCACGCTTGGTTGAACACCGTCTCTCGTCCCGACTGCTGAGAAACTGCGTGGGCCAGTAGTCGGCCAGCAGCTCTAGGAAGGCGTAAACCGTATGGGCTTCTATGGTGGTTCGAGTGTATATAATTTGTGAAATAAAATCCGAGAACTGATCGTTTAGAGGAAAATTATAATTTTTTTTTTTCTGAACAATTTTTTTAATTTAATAAATTTGTCTAAATGGCAGTCTTCCCTTAGGGATACTGGAATGACATTTTTTGTTGTTGTCGAACATCAAATACAAGTAATTTGTGAAATAAAATCCGAGAACCGAGCGTCTAGGGGGAAATTAGAATTTTAAAAAAATTTGTATACATTAGAGCGCGTGGATGGCTAAAACGTAGTTGTCAGAGCGTGATTACCGTCTAAAATAATGTATTACTTTATTTTATTGCTAACAAATTTATTTCCGTAATTTAAAAAGTAAATTTATATTTTTGTTTATAAACGTTATGAACTTCAGCGACATCAAAAATTCAAATCTTTTTACTTTTAAATGCTTAGTTCTGACATTTTTTAAGTTTAAAAGATTCAAATCGAAGATTGTTCAATTTTAATGGCCTTCAGTTTTTAAAAAATATATTTAAAACCACGTGTTTCTCATTGATTGATTGTCTGATTTTGTTTTATAAATGCTTCGAATTCAGAAAAGTTCCACTTTGAATAACCGCGAAGAAACGGTTGCAAACAGAGAAAAACCGGGAAATATACGTAATTTTTTTCCTTACATTTTAGTAGCAATTCTCTAAAATATTAAAAGGTGCAGCAGACAAAGAACTCTTAAGTAAAATTATTAATTTAAAAAAAGTTATATTTAACCTTTTCTCAGAAATGTTTTTAGTTTTACTTACTGGTGAAATATTTTTCTTATCGAAAGTAGTAAGTACTCGTAGAAATATGTTAAAAACATTTTAAAATATATTTTCTGGCAGAATTAATTCATTATTGATTGAATCATTAAATTGATTCACACATTAAAAATAATAAATATTATAATTAACTTTGTTACCAAACATTAAGATATTTTTAAATCAATGTTCTCAAGAAAAATGTCATATACTTTCACTTGTATTAAAACAGATTAAAGTTACTTTCCCATTTTGCCAAAATGTAAATTTCTCTCATTTAAAAATGGTATATCTTAAAATCTTGTAGTATTTATATGTAAGTTATCAAAGTTGAAATCATATGATAATAAAAAACGTTCAGAAACAGCTTTAAAAAAAAATCATCAAATTGATATAAAAATAGGTTGCTTTAAATTTTTTGAAATTTCACCGCCGTTACTTATAAAACGACAATTATTTTATTATTAACATAGTATTTTTTTAAGTGCAAGTTTCAAACGAATAAACGATAAGCGCGTATAGAAAATAAGGAATATAACATTTCAGTATTCAATTAGAGTAAATCTACATAACACTTAAAATGTGGACCATTTTTTTTGGCAGGAAGTTTCTTCTGACCAAATACATTTCAAATCAGACAGACAGTGCAACTTCTAGTCGCAGAATCATTCGCAAAGGAAATAGGATGACACGTATTTCGCCGTTTTGAGAAAAAATCATTTTCACGAAGTTATGACTATTTGAAATTTTAGAGATGTTTTTCACAGAAGTATACATTTTTTCTTTAAACCTTTATAATTTTTTAACTACACTTAAATTCCAATATAAGAACAGTTTTGGGAGTTACTTCGCAATGGCGTTGGGCCTAAAGCAGTACCTTCGAAACGTAAACAGTCAGGGACGTGTGAACCATTTCCTAATATGGTATTACGCAATCTCCGAACGTGGGTAGGAACGTGAGTACCCGTGCACTGCGCCTGTGTCTATACGTTGCTGGCCTTACACGCTCGGTTGAACACCGTCTCTCGCCCCGCGAGCTGAGAAACTCCGAGGGCCAGCAGTCGGCCAGCAGTTCTGAGAATTCTTAAACTGGATGGGCTTATATGAGAGTTCAAGTGTAGTTGAGGTATTTAAGTTTTCTTTCCTGACTCTTGTGAGGCTAATTGTCGTCTTTCAAAAAATAATAAAAGTTAATTTTCTCTAAAGTTCCATCTTTTTATTTTTTTTTACATTTTTTTATTTGTTGAATTTGTACTTCTATAAGGAAGACATTCTGTAAGTTTTATGCGGGCCAAACCATTTTTGTGGCCACGAGAATTTTATTTTCGAAAAATTTAATTTTCGCATTTTTCTTACAAGCAACGTACGATTCGATAAAATGCTAAGAAAAAACTTGGCTCATTTTTAAAAATTCTACAAAAAATATCTCTTACTCTTTTATGTTATCGTTCGCGAGAAAAATAAAAAAATTCTCTTTTCCACAAAATTGATTTGAAGTGCATAAAACTTACAAAATGACTTCTTTATATAAGCACGAATTGAAAAAAAATTGACAAAATAAAGAAAGTGGGGTTTTCTATTAAATTTAACTTTATCTTCCTGGCTGAATTTTGAAAACATAGAAAGTTGATTTTATGGAAAAACTCTTTTTTTTATTTTATCTAATTTTTTTTAATTCGTGCTTATATAAAGCAGACATTCTGTAAATTTTATGCAGGCTAAATCATTTTTGTGGACACGAGATTTTTTTTCAAAACATTTGGCTTAAAAATTTTTTTCGCGAACGATGCAAAATATCGTAAAAGAGTAAGAGGTACTTTTTGTACAAATTTTTAAAATAAGCAATTTTTTGTTAGCATTTTATCAAATCTGTCGTTGTTTGTAGGAAAAATTCGAAAATTAAATTCTTCTAAATAAAATTCTCATGACCAAAAAAAGTAGTTTGGCCTGCATAAAACTTACAAGATTTTCTCGTCATTCGAGTACCAATTTAGCAAAAAAGTTTGAGCAATGAATTGCGAATGATTCTGTGACTTGAAGTTGCACTGCTTGTTTGATTTGAAATGGATTTGGTTAAATTTTTTATTTTAATTTACTTTTTACAAATTATTAAAATTTCAAATCTGCAATTTGAATGTTGTTCCTGCACAAACTACTTTTTTGTGAATATCTTTTTAGAATAATCATTTCTTTAACTTTTTATTTTCCCTCTGCAGATAGAAACTCGAACGATGTTGATCATCGGAAAATGTTTGCATTTCACATGCACGTCTCTCCTCCGCTCCAAGTACTCTAGTCACAAGTTCAATCTCTGCACAACAAATCTTTGCGCCTGCAAAAGATTGTTGCATCTCTCCCTTGTAAATACAGAACCACGACAAGATAGAAAATTTGCCGTGTCACAATTGGAAGCAATTTCGATCCGGACAAAGTCTACATTTCCCCATAATCGAATGGGATTTGTGGAACAGAAACGACACATGGGGCTAGCTGCGAAATTTGTACATAACTCTCCATCTAAAATACAGCCATATATGAAGTTGATGAGAATAGACAAACCAATAGGTAACTAACTATGAGTCCATGAACAATTTAAATATACTCGAACTCTGTAAGGACAGTTTCGGGAGTTGCTTTGCACTGATCTTGCTCCTAAACCAGATTTCTCGAAACGTAAACTGTCAGGGCCGTGTGAACTCGCTAAATACTAAAAACGAACTGACACATGTGCTGACAGCTGATGGAATTATTCACTGCGGTACTTCCCCTTTTCATCGCTCCGCTACTGGTGGCGATGCACTGTTTACACTCCCCGCTGCTCCCTGTCCGCTGAGAAACTGCGTGCGCCAGCAGTTCTAGGAAGGCTTAAACTGGATGGGACTATATCAGAGTTCGAGTGTATTTGAATTAAGGAGGAACATGCGCAACTTCGAGATGATGATAATATCTGGGGAAAAAGTTGTAAATACGTTCTTATAAAATACAAAAAAGTCTTGAGAAGATTACTTATTTCGTGAGAAGTCCATAATACTACATATATTTCTCTTCTATTTGCAAATTATGTTAGATTTCTGAAAAAACAACATCACATTTCTTGTTTTACCAACCCACCAAATTTTTCAGACATATCCTATACTAATTCTAATAAGAATGAACAAGAAATACTTTTTCATCACCAGAAAGTCATAATTATGCACTAAAACATTTCCAAAATAGCTCTTTACTTTATTCAATTAAATATGATTATTAAAGTTTTCATTGACACTAGAAAATCAAGGTTAGGTTTGGCAATTGAACGGAAGTTGGAAGCAATTTGACTTAATTTTGTGTGTGTTATAATATTGGTACCCCTATTGGCATTCAAAATATTGAATGAGTTGGTGTTTCACCAAGTTGGCATCCTCATGCAACGTTGCCAAATTTCATGTCAATTTCCGTCAAGTTGAATTAGACCACTTCAAAATTAATTATTATATATTAATCGGTGGTGAGTTTTCGGTTCAACAATTTTTATGACTTTTAGAAAGACCTTTCTGCACGTTCATAAGTTTTCTGATTGAATGTCTTGGATTTTTAAATATAAATCTCCTACGTTTATGATTCTGCTAGGTTATGTCCATAAGACGCAATGTTTATGTAAAACCTTATATTTTCTGCACCTGGTGGTAAAAAATTCTTATATTTTGCAAAGTGACGTGGAATTAATACAAGTTTAACATATTTCAAATGCATTAAGAAATCTCGGATTTTATTCATTGCATGTTCCTCTTTAATCCAAACAAGAAAAATAAAAAAAGAATTGTAATTGGGGATTGTTTCAGGTTCCTGGTTACTTTTTTGGCCTTGCGGATGGAGCATAGCAATGGCTGCACCCGCAGGTTCACTTCCAGATCTCAAAATGTTGGCTCTCTTCGGCCTAGGAGCTTTCGTTATGCGAGGCGCTGGATGCACGATTAACGATTTGTGGGATCAGGATATCGACAAAAAGGTAAACGATCAAAGTGAAAGTTAATGTTCGCCGAACAATGGAGAGAAATAAATAATTGATTGACTGCGTTCGAATAGGTCGTGACCCTTGGTTTTTAATCTGTTTGCCGCTGGTTCGATAAACCTGAAGTCTCTTAAGTTTTTAATTGATTAAATCGGAACGTTAAAAATAAAAAATGTACAGTTTTGAGTGGTTATTTTAAGCCCGTCGGCGAGTCACTTTTTACAGTTTTGGTCATTTTTTTATTGCACTTGCAGTAGCATTTCCCACTTTGGTTTTGTCCACTTTTCTACTTTTTTCCTTATTTGCCAAAATTTCTTTTTACTTTTCTGAGATCTACTAAAATTACAAGTTATAACAATTATACAATCGAAAATGAATGTCTGAATAATTAAAGGTCTTAAATTGGAAACGTTAAAGTTGAATAATTTTGGGTTGAAATTGTATTATTTTATGAAGACCATTTTTTAATTTGATAGCGTTGAATAATTTTGTATTAAATCGCCAATAATTGTATGGGTTTCAATTTAAATTGTTCTTACAAATTGTTAAAAATAAATAATTTCAGATTGTAACTTTTATGAATTAGACAATTTTAATTGACAGTGTTTGAAATTATACAAATTCTTTAATTGAATAATTCAAAAGTGTATGCTTTTAAATTTAAATTCTTCAAAATTGTGCAATCTCCAATTGCATTCCTTCATAGTTAAATAATGTGAAATTGAAAACTTTAAAAATGAAACAATTTTACATTGTAAATTAGACAAATTCAATTGAACAATTACAATTTCAAAGCGTTCAAATTTTAATTCAAAATTTTACTATCTCTAATTGAAATCCTTCATGCTTAGTTGAATAATTTTCAAGTGAAAAAGTTAAAAATGAAATAATTTTAGGTGGAAACTTTATTCACGATTCTAATCGAAAAAATGTTCTTAAAATGATGTTTACAATCAGTCAATTTTGAATGTTTTCAATTAACATTAAAATAATTCAACTTTAAAGGATTCGGGGATAAAAATGTTTTCGTTTCAGAATTCTAATTTGAAAAGTGTTTAATTTTTACGCTTCTTAATACGTAAAATTGTTACATTTATTTTCAAGACTAATGTTACATTATTATTCAAAAGAGCTCCAATTAGAATGTTTTAATTAGTATGTATTTTAGTTTTGAATAATTCAAATCAAAAAGTTTTAAATGTTGAAAGTTTGAATATTTTATTTTGAATGACCGGAAAATATTTGTCTAAACCAGCAAAGTACAGGAAGTTAAGTATGAACGTCAGAATTTATTTACACTTTCGCACTTTCCTGAAATTATACTAAAATTACTTTTAATTAACCAGGCAAATTGGAAAATTCAACGGGGAACTTTATTTTACAGAATTAATTTAAAAAAAGTTTTTGTTGTAAAAATATACCCGAAGCGTTGACCACTCGACTTTTGAGTGTACAACAGATTTCAAGATTTTAAAAGATTTCAAAGATATCAAAAGATTTCACGAAGGCTTGTACCCCAGATTTCAAGAGTGAGCAACTCCTCGAATATACCTCACTCATACTGATCAGCAGAATAACCATTTCTCAAATTACTAAAAAATTGTACTGTTAGGTAGCCAGAACAAGGGATAGACCTCTAGTAACCGGTGAAGTAACGCCGTTTCAGGCGTTGACATTCCTCGGTGGTCAATTGAGCTTAGGACTTCTAATTTTATTGCAACTTAACTGCTACAGTATTCTACTTGGTGCAAGTTCACTGGGTAAGTCGATCTCTGCAAAACCAAATTCTCATTACATAAAAGCTGTACATTGAAATATTGAATTCAAATTAGAACCCTTCTTTTAGGTCTAGTTATAATTTATCCTCTCATGAAGAGAGTAACTTATTGGCCCCAATTAATATTGGGGATGACCTTCAATTGGGGTGCTTTACTTGGATGGTCTGCGATACACGGCTCCTGTGATTGGTCCGTTTGTTTACCCCTCTACACTGCTGGTATCTGCTGGACTATCTTGTACGACACGATTTATGCTCATCAGGATAAAGTCGATGATTTGCTCTTAGGAATAAAATCTACAGCATTAAAATTTGGAAGTAACACGAAGCTTTATTTGTCTGGATTCGGAGCGAGTATGATTGGAGGATTGGTGGCATCGGGAATGGCTGTAGAACAAACACTTCCATATTATATTGCAGTGGCATTAGTCGGCAGTCATCTAGTTCATCAGGTAAAGAAATCTTTCTTCTTTTCTTTCATTTACAGGCTTCGAGATGCCCTCCTTTACTTTTTTTGCCAAGTACAGCCACTAGATACAGAAAGCCGGTAAATGACAGTGAATTTATTTCTGACCATGAATTTGTTTATTGTATAGTTAAAAACTAGATCATTTTGAATTTTAAGTGATCAAAATCATCAAAACTAACAATGACATGTAAAATTAAATCATCCAAAATTGAACGATTTTAAATTCTAATAGGTGTTCAATATTGTGCAATTTCAAACTGAAATAATTGAGCAATTTTAAATTAATGTTTTTCCAGCTTTGTAGGGTGGGTCGAAAAATAGCAATTTTAGAAATCCTACAGAAAACAGCCTAGCACTGAAAAGTTTCATTTTGAGTACCTTATAATCTCAGCATAATTTTAAATATATCAATCAATATTTAGAAATTTGGATGAACTTTTAATTTGAATTTATCTAGGAGAAAATCTCATCCCTAATGGACCTCAAAGAACTAAAATTAATTTTTGACACTTTGAATATTATCATAAAAGTTGAGCCTCTGAAAACTTTCTTACACTTTCTCAAAATGTTCTTGAAATCAATTGAGAAGGCTTTTGAAATTAAAATAGCTAGATCCATTGTTTTGTTTTGATTGTCCAGTGCTTCTAAAATTTATTTTAGTTTTACGAGGTCCATAAATGTGAGGGTTCCTTCTAGATAAACGCAAATGAAAAATTCATCCAAGTTTCTAAAAATTAGGCATATTATTCAGATTACGAAAAAAACTATCTAACATTTACGATTTTTGCAAACTCTGAGAATGGAGATTTTTTTCTACTTATTTTGGCCCTGCGAAACCTCAGGATATTTGATTGATCTATTTCAAATTCTACACAGGTTATAAGAAACCTAAAATGAAACTTTTCGATGCTAAGCTCTGTCTTACATCTAAAAGTTTTTATTTTTCGACCCACCGTAAAGAGGGGCAAACCACTTTTGAAATCCTTGAAATCTGTTATGCATGCCTTCATGAAAGCTTTGGCATCTTTTGAAGATTAAGAAATTAATAGTGTCAAATTTAAGTCTTCAAGATTGATTAACTTAAAAGTTGAACACGTCAAAATGGAACAATTTTGAAATACAGCATTCATTTGATACAATTTGATATGCATTAAAATGTTCAAAAATAAAAGCTTGAAAAATTTCAATTTTGAAATTCAAACATTAGAAGTTCAGAACTAACACATTTTAGGTTTGAAAAATTCAAAATTAAACTATTTTTTATTTAGATTTAATAATTTTGGATTACAAGTGTAAAAAGGAACCTCACATATGTTTCATAATAATTAAAATTTTAAATTAAATAAATAAAAATAAAAAATAATAAAAATAAAAAAATAAAAATAAATTAAAACAAATAATTTTTGATTTCAGATTCACACGTTGGACATTGACAATCCTAAAGACTGCGCAAAGAAGTTTATTTCTAACCACAGTGTTGGAATGTTGCTATTTGCTGGGATAGTTTTAGGGAATTTAGTCAAGAATTACGCCAGCAAGGGTGCCACAAGCAAAGTAAACGAGATTCAGTCGAGTAAACAAAATGCCAACAAGAGTTTCAGCCAAAGTCAAGTTTCTCTAATCAGTAGCTAATAAAACCTTAGTCTTGCACAAAAATAGAAATTTAATTGTATTTAAGAAATTTTACAGGAGAAGAATTAGATAGAAGCGAAAAATTTATTAATCAAAAAATGTTGAAACTCATAGAATTCTTCAGTTTCTGTCTCATACTTAGAGAATACCAAAGAAAAGATTCATTCTGAGGGGAGAAGAAACTTAAGAATGTCACAAATTTGATGATGAATATTTCATGGTTTGGATTGTACAATAAATTGTTTTGTTTCCTACTTTGTGTATTTATTTATCGGAATATAATCATACGTCTATAATCAACTGGAATAGGTTGCTATTGGCATCATTAACGAAATACAAAACTAGGAGTTTGTCCATTTGGAACATTTTTTTTTCATGAAGCTAAGTGAGTTTTATTTTTCGATTTTTCTCATTTTTGCTTTTATATTTCATAATTATTCAATTTCAATGTATTTTAATTTGAAAATATTAATTTAAAGTTTCGAATATTTCAAATTAATTCCTCGGGATCCTCCTTATCCTTCGAGGCCCTTACCATCCCACTAGACCCCACCTATCCCTCGGGAGCCTTACTTTCCCACTGGAACGAACCCCACCAAGATGTCACCAATCATTCGGGACTCAACCTATCTAACGGGACCCCAGTTATCTCACGGTTCCTTACCTAACCCACATAACCCCACCTATCCTTCGGGGGCCTTAATATCCCACGGAACCCCCCTTTTCCCAACCTATCACACGGACCCCACCTATCCTAAGGAAGCCTTCCTATACCTCGGAACTCAACCTCTCCAACGGGACCCCATGAGGTCTCATTGCAGTTATCTCACCGTACCCAACCTAACTTGTAGGACCCCACCTATCCCACGGTACTCCCCATATCCCAACCTATCCCTCGGAATCCCCCTTATTCCAACCCACAGGACCCCAGTTATCTCATGGTACCTAAACTTAGCCCACGGGCCCCTTCCTATACCACGGGCCCCCCTTATCCCAACTTATCCCTCGGGATCCCCCTTATACCTCGGACCTAATTTTTCATTTTTTTAAAAAACATGTGTACATATTTTCGGTCATAACTCAATGAAAAATAAAGCTTTTTCTTAGTTTGTTCATATTATTTTGAAACTTATATTTTGACGAAGAACGTGTGATTTTATCAAATTTATAATACTATTTTTATATATAATTTTAATTTTATATGTAATAATATTCATTATTATAACATTTCTTTATTAAAATGCGATTTTGTAGGTGTTTTTAAAAGTAACAGATTGTCTTCTAGACGTCGGTTTCATATCTCGCATTTTTTAGCTGAAAATTTGAATTTTCAATTTGTCAACAGCATTTATCAAGGTTTACAAGAAAAACGGTGAGTTCTATCAAAAAATGGTTAAAGGGAATTTTGCAGGACTTTTAAAGGGAACAATTTTCTTCGTAAATTTTGTTTGTATCTCGCCTTGTTTGGCTGATATTTTGAATTTTCGATTTTTCAATCGCATTTTCGATGTTAAAAATAAGAACAGTTAATCCTATAAAAAAATATTTGAAGGCGACTTTGTACACTCAGAGAAATTTTCTCTTAACGGCAAAGGAATACTTTTACGGTTAAAGTGCAATCGTTTGAGAATTAGTTTGCAAATAGATCCTTTAACGGTTAAAGTGCGAATTGTTTAACCAAGAATCGTTTCAACGATAAGCGATTCTACTTTAACGCGTAGGATGCGCAATTTAGCAGTTAAAATGGGACGTACGTATACCGTCAAATAATTTTCGGTCTTCTCAAGATGAAGTGAAACGATAAATAAAATAAAAAACGATGAAAAGTGAAACGATTCTGCTTTTAAAGTACCCTACTTTAACGATTAGAGGACTTTTTTTCATAACTGATGTTTTTTGGCTGAAAACTGGAATTTTCAATTTTTCAATAGCAGCTTTGATGTTTAAAAGAAAAACCGTGAGTTGAATAAAAAAAAGTTTGGAGACGATTTTGTATGTCTTCTTAAGGGCATGTCTAACAGGAGTCACGTGACCAAACCAATGCTCGATTTTTATTCTTCATTTTTGGAACGACTGACATGCGATTCCCAGATAGCACAACAGTTTGCGGCAAACTTGCTGAAAGTTTGCGGTGTAAGGTTCGGAAGTTTGCGCCGCAAACTGAAGGCAAGCTTACAGCAAATAGGAAAATGTCCGCCTTACCGTAAGCTTGTATCGTAAGTTTGAGTAAAACTTGCAGGAAGTTTGCGGGGAAAGATT
>JAUMHM010000071.1:8706658-8722804 GCA_032362435.1 Melikaiella ostensackeni | reverse complement strand
TGAAGGTTTTTTAGTGAATTTGAGGCAAACATAGGAAAATTTCCAATTTTAACCCAGCCCCTAAATTTAAATTTCCCAGAAAATTCCCTATTATTCCTAGGATGCTGCAAATTTTGAATTTCCTATGAAAGTAACTATGCAGAAGCAGTAAAGATTTGCATCGATGTAATAAAGTCAATTTTGAAGGTATTTAAGTGAATTTGAGGCAAGCATAGGAATATTTCTCATTTTAACCCAACCCCTAAATTTAAAAGTTTCTAAAAAATTCCCTGTTATTCCTGGGATGCTGAAAATTTTGAATTCTCTGTACAAGTAACGATGCAGAAGCTAGAAAAATTTGCTTTCATGCAATAAAGTCAATTTTGAAGGTTTTTTAGTGAATTTGAGGCAAACATAGGAAAATTTCCAATTTTAACCCAGCCCCTAAATTTAAATTTCCCGGAAAATTCCCTGTTATTCCTAGAATGCTGCAAATTTTGAATTTCCTATGAAAGTAACTATGCAGAAGCAGCAAAGATTTGCATCGACCTAATAAGGTCAATTTTGAAGGTATTTTAGTGAATTTGAAGTAAATATAGGAAAATTTTCAATTTCGACCCAACCCCTAAATTTACAAGTTTCTACAATTTTCCCTGATGTTGCTAGGATGCTGTTAATTTTAGATTACCCATGAAAGTAACTATTTTTCATTAGTTTAATAAAGTCAGTGTTGAAGGTGCTGTAGAGAATTGAGGCTAACATTGGAAAATTTCGAATTTTTACCCAGCCCATAAATTTAAAAGTTTCTAAAATATTCCCTGCTGACCCTAGGAGGCTGCAAAATTTGAATTCTCTATGAATGTAACTATGCAGAAGCTAGATGAACTTGCTTTGATGTCATAAAGTCAGTTTTGAAGGTGTTGTAGTGAATTTGGGGCAAACATAAATGTTCAGATTTTTCACCCGACTCCAAGCTTTAAACTCTTTTAATAAATTCCCTGTTGTTCATAGAATCTAAAGAATTCAATAAAATTTAAGTAAATTCGAAAGAATCTAAAACATTGAGCCTGTTTACACGGCAGCAATTTTTGCTACGGTAGCAGAAACTGCTACGCTTGTCAATCAATCAGTAACGTCGGTTATAAATAGAATGCTTCTGATTGGCGGCCGAGCATAGCAGTTTCTGCTGCCGTTGCAAAAATTGCCGCGGTGTAAATAGGCTCATTAACAAAAATTCAATGTAGAATTCAGTAGAATTGAAGTGAATTCAGTAGAATCCAATGGAATTTAGAAAAATTCGAGTGAATTTAACTAAGTATTGAATTGAGAATAATAACTAACTGAATAAGTTACTGATTTTTTTTTTAAATTCAAGAAAGTTCAAATAACTCGAAGAATTTAAAGGTTTAAAGATAACAATTAAAGGAATTAAAGAAAATTTAAAGAATGCGAAGAATTTCGAAGACTTAAAGATAATAATTAAAGAACGTCCAGAGAATTCAGAATCAGATATACACCTGAAGAGATCTTGAATACTTTAATTTACATTTTAGTTTTGAAAACTTGAAACAAATGTTTCAGCTTCGAAAGCTTGAATTTCTTAATTTTAATGACCGGCAATTTTTTTCTTTCATTTTAGTGGCCACCCTTAATACTCAAATTTTGATATTATATATTTAAATTTATGATTTGAATGTTTTTTGTAGTGTATATGGAGGTATGTGAATATAATTAAAAAGTATTTTCCAGGTAGCGCATCTTTTGGACGTTAAAATGGATATGACTTTGACCCAAACCTCATCCCAGGCAGTGTCGATCGCCCAGGTTTGTTTCTTGGTCAAAGAACTCCTGGGAATGCTCGAAAATGGTGATACAGAAACTCTTGTATACGATCTGATACAACTATTGCCTCAAGTTTGCAATAAACTGCAAGATATCGTAGAAGAACTGAGAGAAAATGAAATAGACGACTGCCAAAAAAGAGAAGCAGTTATTCTTCTTTTGAGACTAGTTAATAAGATTTTCAGTTGGAAGGAATTATTTCATAGTGCCAAGTACAATAATCTGCTTAAAAGTTAGTACTTAAAAATAATCAAAAATAGAAATAGAATTAAAAGGAAAATTAAAGAAAGATCATAAGCTGGTAATTTTAATTTATCAAGAAAAATTTATTTCAGGCGGACTTCGTAC
Source organism: Melikaiella ostensackeni (assembly GCA_032362435.1). NCBI lineage: Eukaryota > Metazoa > Arthropoda > Insecta > Hymenoptera > Cynipidae > Melikaiella > Melikaiella ostensackeni. The sequence continues at coordinate 8,720,635 of JAUMHM010000071.1, read as the reverse complement.
GCTTGCGTCACAAGTTAAAGCATCAAACTCAGCCCTCAATTCAGTTCAAGAACTGTCTTCGGAATCCTACAAATATTTCGCTTTTTTAAGTGATGTTGCAGAAAATCGTTCCATCGTTCTCGCCCATACTATCGTCAACGTTTGCGAAACATTAATGAAGCACTCGAAGTCATTTAAAGCTGAGAATGAGGGGAAACATGGTAAAAATATTATTGATTTTATCGAGCAAGACTCTTCGTGCAATAATAACGGTGTTTTAATTTTATTTAAATTGCATTTCCAGCAACGATGGCTTATGAGTTCTTGAAGTCAGACAATTGGTTGGACAAACAAACGGGTCCTGCATATCGAAACGCAATTGCTGGGTTGTTGAAAGCCTGGATGGATAATGAGCCTTTTCCTTTGAAAAAAGTAAGAGAAGTTATGGAGTGGTTAGCAGATGACGTCGAATTGCTAGAAAAGCCGACAGACTGTTTGAGAAATCTACCTTCTATAAACAAGAACAACTTCCCTCTTCTCTTCAAAAAGGTTCTAGACGGACTTATCCAGGGTACTAAGATTGAATTGAACAAGGCTGAGTCGTAAGTAGTTCCTAAAAATTTCTCTCTACAGATATCATTTAATTGAAAAGTAATCACATTATTTTGAGAATAATTTATCAACCTTTTCAGGGATTTGGAAAAGGTCGAACTTTGGAAAGATGTGGGGTTGAAAATCAAGGAAATAATAAAGATAAGTAAAAAGTTAAAGGCGAGAACTGTCTTAGTGCTTTCGGTGCGATATTTAGTAATATTGATGCGGATTTTTCTGAGTCAGGGATTACTGTATTTGGAGCATTCTCTTAAGACGCAAATGGCCTCTGTCACGGAGACGATAAAACTTTTTCAAGGTTAGTATTATTTGGGTGAAAATCAAAGAGTTGACAATATCATATCCCTGAAATATTATACGCTTGTGTTTAGAGCAATAATTTTCTTAAATACAGGGTTTTAGGAAGCGTGTCAAAAGTGAGTTGATTTTTGAGCGATTGACGAAATAACATTATGTAAACATTGCACGCCAAAGTCTGTAACTGCCTGTCACTTTGAAATTGACTAAAGGCTTCTTCGACACTGTGTCAGATGGTGCCACCGAAGGCATCGTTTTTAAAGCGCTAAAATCACTTTTGCCCCTGCATCACCGGGGTAAAAGTACTTTTAGCCCGCTAAAAACAAACTGACGTCATCTGTCACAAATCGGCCATTTTTGTCATGCGAAATGGACGTGAAAATTTGCATTTTTAATTCGTGCGTTGCAAAAAGTAATTTTTACTCTTATTACAATGTTTTGCAACATGAAAGTAGTTTCTAAGCATATAATTTTAATAAATAAATATAAAAATATCACGAAAATAAAAATGATTAGGATAATTAAGACATTGTGTTTATTTTAAAAATAAATTATATTCAAACTAAGGGCGCTCAAAAATAAATAAAATGAGAATTTTGTTCTGGTAAATATTTGTTTCATTACACTCATACCCCGTAACTGTGCCGCCCTCGGGTCTGGTCGGCACAGTAACGGGGGCTATTAAAATCTAGTTTCAACCGAATTCAGAGTGACGAGTCAGTAAACACTCAGGATCGCATATATAATCTCCGAACCCGACACGTACAAAATTATATGCTCAGAGAGTCGCGATATAAATAACTTCTAATACGTCGCTGAGTGTCCGAGCGGAAACCTTGAGTATTCGGCGTCAAGGAACGCTCAGGGGGGAGACATAAGCGTGAACGACCGAGAAGCCGGCACAAAAAAGGGGAGGCACAGTTACGGGGTATGAGTGTAATTGTATTATACTCGTATATAAAAATAATAATAATAATGAAAATATAATTTGCATATTGTAAGCCTCGAGAAACAGATCTAATTGTTATTTTGACTAATAAAATATCGTAAATGGTTTATACCAAAAGATTGTCATTAAATACAAAAGATTATAATCATAAAATAAGAGGGTACTTTTTTATCTAGCAAATTATTATTTTTACAACTATTGTAATTAATATAAATAGAAGACATTTTTTATGTTGATGTGAAATACTTTTTTCTATTCAATTCTAAATCAAATAATTGCAACTCTTGATTTTCATCCATTTATAATTGTACAATAATTGTTGGTGGAGTGGTTTTGGCTCTAGGGTTCAAAAGAATTGAATTCAATTAGTTGATAATTGAAACAAACGTTTTGGCATACAGTGGTTGCCTGCCAGTGGATTTATTTATTCTGTAAAAAAAACATCATTTCTTGTCAGGAGCATAGTTTACAAATTGGATGTTTTTTACGTGTAATGAGAAAGTTTTTATTTTTGAGAAATATTTTACAATTTTGTTCTCGAGGGTCAATATAATCCCCCCTGATTATTATTTATAATCATTAAATCATTAAAATGCAAGAAAAGAGTTCCCAATTATTAAAATTAAAAAATTCAAGCTTTTAAAGCTGAAAATAAAATCTTGAAACATTTAAAATTCAGAAATTTTAATTCATACGTTTAGTAATGTATAGATGTAAAATGGAATTCTTCTTATTTGAATAGGTTTAATTCTAACGGCTTTAAAATTAGGCATTATCTCAAAATGAAACATTGAAAATGGTAAAATATCAAATCAGAGGCCTTCAATATTCTTCAATTTGAAGTTGTAAATCTGAAAAATTGAACAATAATTTTTAATTAAATGCCGTCACATTTACACAATTCCAGAAACAAGTATTAAAAATTGTACGACATTTCCAAACTGAAGCGTTAAAAATAGGAATTTTTCATTGTAAACCTTTAAAATTTAGCTATGTCAAACAGTGTTCAAAACTACATCATTTTAAACCAGAAACATAAAAAATTGAACGATTCGAATTTGCGTTTAAAACTGAGCACTTTGAATTAGAATTGTGAAATTAAAGCGGTTTTTGCTTCCTTATAGAGGAAGCTTTGTAATGGTGACAATTTCGAAAAATTTTACATTCGTTTAATTAAACATTCCTCAATTACAAAATGTCTAATACAGTGTTCAAAGCAATTGTCCGGATGCATTTGTGTGCGCGTATGTGTGTGTGTGTGTGTGTCACACTTTCTTGTGAACACGATAACTTGAAGACAATTGCAGATAATTCAATGAAATTTGGAGGGCTTATTTTCACAACTTATATCTGAAAACTGACCCAAGGATTTCTAAAAATAATCATTACAGTTTTTTTTAGAACTTGATAATATTTTTAAAATGGGTTTTTCATAGTAAAACTTTTTTCATTCATATAATTCAAATTTGATGCACATATAAAAAATTCCTTGGCTTGAGACGAATCGATTGACCTATAATATTAACGCATTCTACTGAAGAGTAAGGAAGTTCCGAATATTTTGGTCATTTATAGTATTTGAAAAATCTGTTTGTTTACGGTATAAATTTTTTCATCCACATAGTTCAAAGTTCATGCAAAAACAGAAAATACTCTTTGATTCGAGACGAATTGATTGGCCTACTTGTATTTTTGTATTTTTATTTCCTCTATGAGGAAGCGAATATGTTTGCTAAGTAGTCATAATGAGGAAGCAAAGTGCTCATTAAAAATGAGCACTATACAATTGTAAATACAAGCTAAGTGGAAATACCCGAGATCGAATTCACAGTTAGTTTTATACTGGAATCCTTTACAGTTGAATTCTTTTCCTTTAAAAATTAATAATTGTCAAACTGTAATTCATACTTTTCAAAATTTAACAATTTTAAATAAAAAGATAACAAAATAGAACAATTGAAACTGTAACGTGCAAAATTGAAAATTTAGCGCTCGGAAAATTGAACGATTCACAAATATTAATCAAATCATTCAATTATTCGGCTTCCAATTTGAAAATGGTTTAGTTTTGAACAATTTCAAATTATTCACTTTTGAACGCTTCAATTTAAAATCGTTTTATGTTGAACATTTAATTTAAAATTTCCATTCTAAATGAACAGTTGAATATTGCCCAATTTTAAAAGATTAATTTTTTGAAATCTTCAATGAGAAATTAATGTACATGATACTCTCAGGTAATGTTACATACTTAGTACTCCAAAATACGAGTAATGTATGTTCAAAATTTTATTACTGATTTTCTATGTTCAAACTACTCTCTGTAACATTATGATCAAGTTATTTTAGTTTCGTCCACAAATAAGTTTAAAATATGTGGATAAACCTTAAAAATCGAACTAAACGTGCATTGGAATTCAACTGTAGATAATATTTAAGAAATGTCTCATTTTGTTTTTGCAGCTTCGACGAGGTATTTACACACTATTTACTGCCAAGGGATGAGTAAAACAGACACTGTTTTGGCGGTACACTTTCCGTCCATAAAGGCCTTGGTTGAAGAGTTCGTTTGCCGAATGAAAGCCATGATGGTATTGAATAACTGTTTAGATTGCTTTAGCACCGGCACCCTCTTGCGAAAAGATATTGATGGACATCATATCGTCTCGCAGGTAATAATAATTATTATTCTATTTTTCGATTTCCGGTACCGAAAAAAAAGTAAAGTTGATATGTTTGAACAAGAAATATTCATAAATATTAAAATAAAAGAAAAAGTATGCCTAAAAGTTGAAAGGATCAAGCCATCTTCACACTTCTGTAAACATAAATAAAATACACTAGCGCTCCCATATAAGAGCAGTTTCGGGGGCCGTAAACTCGCTAAACACTGGAAACGAACTGACGCATATACTGACAGCTGATGGAATTGTCCACTGCGCGTACTGCCCGCTTTTATCGCTCCGCTACTGGTGGCGACGCATTGTTGACACTCCCTGCCCGCTGAGAAACTGCGTGGGCGTGCGTTCTAGGAATTCGTAAATCGGATGCGCTTATATGGGAGCTCAAGTGTAGAAAGAAGGACTCGCCTCAATTTTCGTGAGCACATGATTTCAAGTACACTGGAACCTCAATTTTACTCGTCTCGGTTTACCACCTACCTAGAATTGCTGTCGATTCGCACTCGTGGATGAGGGGGTGTAAGACGCCGAGAGAGAGAGGCGCGTGAGCTCAGCGGAGTTCAGCAGTGGTTTACATCGTAGAAATTCTTGGAAGAGCCTCACGGTCAAAATGTTTTTTTTTCTCGATTTTATTTGATAAACGCCTAAAATAAAACACAAAACGTACAAACATAATATTTAGATTTTTTTCCTTGTAAAATAAAATCATTAATTTTCATTTTTTCAAGCATTTCAAAAAATTGCTATACATATTCGTATTTTCCATGTGTGATGTCATAGTATGCATTACCCCCCCCCCCCCACGTAAAAAATTGTCACAAAATTCTGCCCCCCTTCCCCTAGCAGTGTGACGTAGTTTTTGAATGGCCCCATAATAGAGTTTTAACATTTTTCCTTTATGTTCGTAATTAGCGACCCGAAAAATCCCCGAGTAGTAATTTTTAGTCATATCGGTTTCTTTAAGCTTTTGGTTCGCCATAATAGATCCGCAACTTAAAATTTTTAAATTTTGATTTTGGATTCGAGTTCAGCTACCCGTAAATCCCCAAATAGTAATTTTCAGTCAATGTTGTTTTTTTAATCATTTTTTCTGCCATATTGTGCCTGCCATTTAAAATTTTGACTTCGAATTCGAAACCAGCAACCCTAGAAATCCTCAAATACTATGAATGATGAAATTTTATTCGCTGGGAAAAACTGAGACCACTATGGTTAAATAACAATTTTAGTCGCCCTTTTCTCGGAATCTTTAAGTCCTGTATTAATTTACAGACTGGATTTGGAATTGGCGTGAAAAAATCTATTAAAAGACATGTGTAACACAAAAAATGTACAGGGTGGCGTGCGACTGAGGAAAGTCAGGGGATTTAAAAAATCTGGAAAAGTCAGGAAAAAGTCAGGGAATTTCAGTCGAAGCTGAATATGAATACGAAAAAGTATATAACGGCTCTTAAAACTGGGATGAAATTCGTGAAACAAAGTAATTTTTTTGCCATTAAGTAAAATATGAACTCGATGCGAAAAAAACTACTTAGTTTCACGAATTTCATCCCAATGAAAAGGTACTTCGAAGACTCACCTAAGAAAGAAAGAAAAAAAGTAGTCAGGGAATCTCATCTTTCGGTCAGGGAAAAGTCAGGGAATTTTGAAATCCGTTTGCGCTCGCCAACCTGAATGTAACACCCAAGCGCACCTGGTAATCGATAATCTAAAGTTTATTCAAAAACTGTCAACTTAAAAATAGATTTTTAAGACTAAACCTATTTTTTACACTTTCTCAATATTTTCGCCATATTCTGCAGATATTCATCTACAACCTCTATGTGCAATCAGCTTCATCCCTCTAGGTGGCTCCTATTAAAAGTAAATGAATTTTAACACAAAAATATACGAATTTATTATAGTAAAAATGAAAGAATGTTAAATGATGATTTGAATATAACGATGCAAAATTTGGAAAAATTTAGTGAATTAACGATTCTTTATTTACGAAAAAAATTACCACTTTTCCGATTCGGCCTTCTAGCTTCTTTTAAATATGTAATATGAAAAATTTTGCAATTGCCTACATTTGATAGAGTGACAGAGTGAAAATTAATGTATTTTCTAATTCGACTTTTCAGTCTTCAACAGAAGAATCGGGCGACCTGCCGTCAGTATCAGACGCAGCAGAATCCGGCATCTCTGAAATTCTTCAGTGCGATTTAGAAGACGATTTAGGAGTAGATGCAAGTGCAGCGGAAGACAACTTGGAGGAAGAAGGTATCGATGAAGACTCTGAAGACGTAAACCTCGATTCAGTTTGAATTACAGAAAAGAAAAGAAAACTCATCTGTGACCTTCATTTTCTTTTTTTGTTGTAAAAATGACTCTTTTTCAAAGTAAGTTACACTTAATTACTCTTAATTACTGTCTCTGTAAGTCGAAAGTTGTTGTTTCGTTCATCGTTTCTAAAGCCATAAAATCAAAATAAAGATAATATTTTTCTAAGCGTATTGATTAAAATGACTTGAATAAAAACGGTTTTGATCATAAAAAAGCTTCGAAGTTTTGAGTCTTCCATGTTCGATCTGGCATCAAAGTTTCCTCTATGAAAGTTATTTTGCCGGAACCGTCAACTAGTAAAATTGAGTGTGTTCTTGTTCCATATTCAGCCTTTTCCGAGTGCACGAATACTGAACTGAGGTCTGGGTAAAACTCTGGACTTTGAGTTTTTAGTACTTCGTCTGGTAAATGCCTGCGAAATAAAATTTTGATATTTTTTAAATTTGCCTTTTTTGGAATATTGGGATTTAGATTTTAGTGATTCATAAACTGAATACGTACCTCTCTCTCCATTTGAGGAAATCCAGAAGATCTTCTACGAGACGATCTTGTTGGGTGATTGAAGCATTTTCGACAATTTTTTCAAACCTTTTTTTTCCTACTTTAACTTTTTTGTAAGGTTGATCCACTGGACTATTTCCAAAGCCTACAATTTTTTCCTTGCATGGCTGAGGTCCCTTTGATTCTAAGCGACTACTTAACCAAGTCACATTGGCAGTCCTATTTGAATAATATAGTTTCTTTATGGGAAAGTCGCTGGAACCTTCAACCTTAATGTCCCTATCACATTTAGACTGAAATAATTTAGTTGTATGGAACTGACTGAGGCAAAATATGATAATTTCATGTTTAGTGTATCATAGAGTAATTAATTTTAACAAATAATATTGTATTCAGTCTGTACCTTAAAGCTAGATTTCTTTTAATAGTTTGAACTTGTCAAAAAGCAACCTGTTACAAGGGCGTTCTTCGTAAACTCATAGTAAAATAAACACGTTTTAATTATAAATTTCGAAATGTTACAATTCGTTCGGACAAATGATTTTTTTTTTAAGAATGAGAAAAAGTCTGTCTCGGCCCAGATTTTTATTTTATTCTCTTTTTTTCTCGTTCTACAAAAAAATCATTTGTCCAAACGAATCGTAAAATTTCGAAATTCGTAATGGAAATTTAAAACTCTCGGACGTAAATATGGAAATAATAGCCTCAAAAATTATTGAGAATACGAGGGTCGTTTGATAAGGTAAATTTCTCGTTAGATGGCGCCAAAATGAACTTTATAATGTATGGCCAACAAATAGCACTCTTCAAACTAACCTCTACCAAGCTTCAGCCAAAACCGACGCTTAGTTTGCGTTTGGCATACATTTGAAGTGAGCGTGTCAGTAGTTTTCGAAAAAATAGAGAAAGAAGAGTTCCGTGCAGTGACAAAACATTTTATTTAAAAAATTGGACGGCCGCACAGTTCAAAACCGAGTTAGACGAAGTTCACGGGGAATCTGCTTCTTCGTTGAAAACCGTTTATTGTTGGATAAATGAATTTAAACGTGGCCGAACCACGACTAAAATTGAACAGCGCTCTGGACGCCCAATTGAGGTCACAACATCGGATATGGTGGAAAAAATTCATCTTATGGTCATGGAATATTGCCGAATCAAGAGGCGTAAGAATTTTAAGGCTGTAGGCATCTCTACTGAACGAGTCTATAACATCTTGCACGAAAAACTGGAGGTTAAGAAGATGTGTGCCGCGATTGCTGACTCCCAATCAAAAGCGCAACCAAAAAGACGTTTCAACGCAGTGTTTGGCGAAGTTTATTCGGAATCCGTCGGACTTTTTGCATCGATTCGTGACTGTGAACGAAACCTGGATCTACAACTATACACCCGAGACAGAGCAGTTGGTACTACCTGATGAAAGTGCGCCAAAGAAGGCAAAGACTGTTTCGTCAGCTGGGAAGGTGATGACCACAGTATTTTGGGATCCCCAAGGAATTATCCTTATTGATTACTTGGAGAAGAGTGAGACTATAACCGGAACGTACTATGCATCATTATTGGACCGTTTGAAAGTCTAGCTACAAAAAACGGCCACATTTGGTGCACAAAAAAGTGATATTTCATCACGATAACACACCGGCTCACACCTCTGCAATCGCAATGGCAAAAATACACGAACTGAGCTTCGAATTGATTCTTCATCCACCTTATTCCCCAAACTTGTCTCTGTTCGACTTCTTTTTGTTCTCTAACTTGAAGACCTGGCTCGATGGGAAGAGATTCTCATCCGATGAAGAAGTAATCGTTGCCGTAAATGCGCATTTTGCAGACCTCGTGAAATATTACTTTTCTGAAGGGATGAAATAATTGGAATCTCGCTGAATTAAGTGTACAGCACTCGAAGGAGACTATGTTGAGAAATAAAGGCAAACTTTTCTTTAAAAAAAAGGTTTACTTGCCTTTTTACTAAACTTATCAAACAAACCTCGTTAATACTGTAAACTGGAGCCAAGCGACGCATATGTGGGGGGAAGCGGCGAACATTTAATTCTGTATTTAAAATGCGATATTGCTTCTTCTAGGCTTTGCAATTAAAGTTTTACAATTCTTAGTTGCGAGCCTCTATATTTTCTATCTAGTAGATGCAAACATCGCATTCAGAAATGTAGAATCAAGGGCGCGCCGCTTAGCCCCAGTTTGAAGTAAGTATTTATAAACAATACCGGAATTCCATTTAAACTTCAGTTTGATATTGGCTTTTAATTTTTCAGTTTAACTTATTTGTACGTTGCAATAAAGTTGATCAAGAACATTTAGTGTGCAAAATTATAATCTGTGCGCTCAACTTTATTTTTACTAAAAACATCAAAAACAGTGAAGTCCCTTAAAAATACAATGTACGACTATAAAAACTAGTTAATAATGGTCTCTACAATTTATAAAAAAATTCCTAGTGATGTGCTACAATATTTTATTTATTTATTTTTTTATTATTTTTGGAACGAAAATTGAAAGGCTCCAGAGACTGGCGCTTATAAATATATAATACAAACTTGAAACATTTTTTCACGTTTTATTATTATTCACATAATATATGATTATACTTACTTCAATTCGATGAGAACGATCGTGAAAGGATTATATTTCTGAGTATCCTGATTCACTTGATGCAATTTATTCAAATACATTTCAGTTGATTCATTTGAGACTAGATAGTCGGTTATGAGAAAACCTCGACCTTCCGTTGGAGTTTCTGAGCTTCTGGTTTCACCACGTAGATTTAGTGTTACTCCTACTCGACCCTTTGTTGATATAGCTAGCCAAGTTCCCCCCTCTCTTCCTGGCTCCATGTCTGTTCCTATTTTTCAGATTGAAAATTAACAATTTGCAACTAATATGCAAAGAGTGTTTAATTCTTCCTACACCGTGGGCTTGGATCGAGTTTAACCCAAAAGGGCTAACACCTCTCGTTTTTCTTCTGAAATCATTTCAGTGATGCCTCACGATTATTTTGAGAAAAAAAATCGCTGGTGGGATTGTTAAATAAACTTCATTTTTTATTTCTATTTTCAGGTTATTATGTATATTTTCGGAAAATAACTCCAAAGCGGTGCTTTTGCAGATAAAACTGTAGCCTGAAATAGAAAAAAAAGTATCTAAACGTTGAACATCTTTGGACAGTCGGGACTCATCAAAATTTTGGAAAGTGTAAAAAACTGCAGTTTTATCAGATTTAAAAAATATTTCTTTACTTCAGAGCAAACTGCTTTAAATTCGTCACAACAAAAATTGAAGTGCATTAAATTCCTCGTTAAAAAAAAAATAATAATTTTTTTATAAGTTAGGGGATACAGACTTCGAAAGTTGAATTTTACTGAAAAATTTGTGAAAAAAATTAAGTTTTAGTTTTTGTGAAATAATATATTTCCTATGCACTGTACACAAAAATATTCAGAATGTGAGTTAAAGCAGACTTAATTTCTAGCAAATCTAAAAAAAATAAAATGTTATATCTCGCATACGTCCGAAGTTATAGACTAGAGTGTTGAAATATACCCACTTTGATGAAAGTTCGTTAAAAAGTAAGTTTTTCTTTTTAGTATCGCGTTTCTACTCCAATTTGCGTTTTCTGAAATAAATCCATAAAAATCGAGGGTATCAACTTTTAAAAGAAAACTCATTTTTATGGAAATATTTAAGGAATTATTAAAGTATGCAAGATATAAAATTTTATTTTCTAGATTTTCTTGAAATTAAGTCTGCTTTAACTCATATTCGGACTATTTTTGTCTATAGTGCATAGAAAATATGCTATTTTACAAAAACTAAATCTAAATTCTTTTTTGAGAAATTTTTCAGATAAATATAACTTCCGAAAGATGTTTAACGTTTAGATACTTTTTTTCGATGCCAAACTACAGAGACAAGGCTAAAGTCACTGGATTGGAGTTATTTTTACAAAAATATACGTAATAACCTGAAAATAAAAACAACAAATTAATTTTATTCAATAATTCCTCCAGATATATTTTTCTTTTTGGCCTCAAAATAATCGTGAGGCATTACTAAAAGGATTTCAGAAGAAAAAGGAGATTCGTTTTAAAATTTTAATATGTAAATCATTGTAAAATTCAAAATATGGAATACTCAAATTTAAAATCTAAAGCTGATACATTTTGAATTTCAAAGAAAGCGTTAAAAAACTGAAAAGTCTAATTTAGAAGTTTTTCCTAAAAATGTACAGTAGGGCGGAGCAAAAAAATATTTTATGTATATTTTTTCAAATTCGGAAAGGGTCTAAGACTTTCAGTTTGGTAACCGGATCTCCGAAAAAAAGTTACAGATAAAAAGAATTATATCTTATGTTCGCGTATTCACGATTAAGCTCAAAATAACGATTAATAGCGAATTTTTTGTTATTTTGGTACGAAATCAATGTTTTAATAGGTGAGGAGCATTCTAAAAATTAGTATTTACAACTATAAATATCCTCCGAAAACTGCAGCAATATAAAAAATCCAAATTCATCTTAAATTGTTATTAAAGATAAAAAAAGGAGAAAAATCAGGTTTTTACTAAATGAAATGATATTTTTTTACTGGTATCGATTTTTTCATTGGTGAAAAGGGTTCTAAAAGCTCCGAAAGCTACACAGCAAAACAAATTCTTATACATTGTAAATTGTCATTAAATTAAAATAAACTATATAAAATCATGACTTTTTACTTGTAGATGTCACTTTTAAAAATGATTTATATTTTGGAAAACAGTTGAATTTTAAACCCGAAAAGAAGAATTTTTAACCTGAAAAGTTGAATTTTCAAAAAGAAAAACAAATATTTTTAACCAAGAAAGATGAATTTTCTACCAAATAATTGAATTTCAAAAAAAAAAAATTCAACCAAACAGTTGCTATTACAACCAAATAGTTGAACTTTCAAGAAAAAGAGACGAATTTTTTAGAAGACTGTTGAATTTTCAATCTGAAATGCTGAATTCTCAACCAAGAAAGATGAATTTTTAACCAAAAATGATGACTTTTTTTTAGAAAACAGTTGACTTTTAAACACGAAAAGATGAATTTTCAACAAAAAATATCATTTTCGTTCCACAAAGGTGAATTTTCAATCAAAAAGTTGATTTTACAGAAAAATAATGATTTTCAACTCAACAGTTGCAAAAAAATCAAAACGGTTGAATTTTCATTTAAAAAAATAATATATTTTTAACAAAGAAAGATGAATTTTCAACAACAAAAGATAATTTTTCTATCATAAAAGATGAATATTCAACAAAACAGTTGAGTTTTCAAGCTAAAAAGTCGAATGTTATAAAAAAACAGTTGACTTTTAATCCCGAAAAGTTGAATTTTCTTCTTTTTCAACATTTCAAATAATTTATTCAAATTTAATGTCAATTCACGCTGTGTAAGAAAAAAATCGTTACGAATAAGAAAAGTAACTTTTAATCAAGTAAAAATATCACTTTTCTCATTTTTTCAAGTTTAATGACAATTTACAATGCATACGGATTTTTTTATTGCTGTATAGTTTTCGAAGGATAATTATAGTTGTAAATATTAATTTTAAGAACCCTTTTCATCTATTAAAATACTGATTTCGTACCAAAACAACAAAAAATTCCCTATTTTTCGTTATTTAGAGCTTTATCGTGGATGAATTTGAAAAAAATATATTAATTTGCTCTGCCCTAATGTACAATTTAATCTGAATAATTTAAAATTAAAATTTTTCAAATTTAAACTTTCAACATTGTGCAAAGAAAGACTTCAACATTGAGCAATTTTAAATTTAATGCCTTCAAGATTCAAGGTAAAAAAATAACAAAAGTAGGAATCAAGTACTTATGTCTGTAAAACTTTTAATTTAAAATGTTCCAAAATATAAATCTTAAAAATTGAAATTTTCAAATTCAAACTTTAAAAAAGCATGACTAAAAACTTTTATATTTGGAATATTCAAAATTATAGCATTTCAAGTGAAAATTTGTTAAATTAAATAAAAGGCACTAAGGCCTTATATATATATATATATATATATATATATATAGTAAGGCCTTAATTACCTAATCATTCCATTTAGAATGCTTTCATTCAATTTGATTTTATTCAGTTTAATTTAGCATAGAAATCTTTAGATTTACAGAAGGCTGTATAATTATGGAATAAAATATAATTAGCTACAAACAAATTACGTTTTAAGACATTTAAGAATCGAGAGGACACAGAAGTTCTAAAAATTTGGAATTCAAAAAATTTAAACATCAAGAAAAAAGTTAATCTTTATGAAATAAAAATCAAAAGACAACGAAAGTGCCTAAATAAAAAAAAATATTTGTCTAAAATATTCATGTTCACATAATTTGAAGGCAACCCTAAAAATAAAAAATGATGTTCCTTCATATGAAAACAGGTAACCTCCATCTTGGTAGTAGAGGTAGTAATGAAGCAATGTAGTAATCATCGCGCGCCATTACGTAGAAATAATAGATTCCTATGCTTATCGATCACTGATAATTACTTGGACTTATGTGTTTGTACGTTAAGTAAAATATACATGTATCATATTATTCTTTCCTGAATTGTAATTCTGCTTCATACGTAAAATTTGTTTC
>JAUMHM010000071.1:8667283-8688984 GCA_032362435.1 Melikaiella ostensackeni | reverse complement strand
TTAGTCCGTGGCTGATGATGACGCACCGGGGTTTCCGAGACAAAGTTAAATATAATAATAATAATAAATAATAATATTAAATAATATTAATATTAATATAATATAATATTAAATAATAATAATAAATTGGTCTTGATATCCCCACTAAAATATGGCAATTAAAATTGAAATCTGCGTTCGATAATTCGAAGTGACATTTGATCTAAAATACCAAACAATTAAAAAAATTTATGATGAACAAGAAACAGGAATTCGGATCAATTTTTTGTTACATTTTTCAGAATGGAAACTTTATATTGAAATCCTTACGGAAATATAGCAATTTGAATTAAAAAATGCGTTTCATTAATTTTAGGGGACTTTGAGCTGAAAAACCCAAACAATGAAAAAAATGAATTAAAAACAAACAAAAATTTTGATTAAGTTTTTTTTCAAATTTTTCAGAAAAAAAATTATTTTGAAGTACTAATTAAAATATAGCAATTAAAATTGAAAATTGTGCTTATTCATTTACAGGGACCTTTCATGTAAAATGCCGATTAATAGAAACATTTATTAAGAACAAACAGAAATTTGGATAAATTTTTCGGAAAATTTTTCTGAAAAAAACTTTTTTTTTCAAATTCCCATGACAGTATGTCAAATAAAATTAAAAATTGTGTTTAATGATTTGAAGAGACCTTTAGCCTAAAATACCAAATAATAAAAGATATGAATAACAGACCTAAAAAAACTCAACAAAAAAATTTTCTTAACAACAAACCAAAATTTTGATCAAGTTTTTGTCAAATTTTCCATTAAAAAAATTTATTTTGAAAACCTTATTAAAATATGGCAATTAAAATTGAACATTGTGTTTGATAATGCAAAGGGATCTTTAACCAAAAACACCGAACAATAAATAAAACTCGATTTTGAAATCCCCACGAAAATATGACAATTGAAACTGAAAATTGTATTTCATTATTCAAACGAACCTTTGGCTTAAAATGACAAACAATAAAATAAGCACAACAAGCAGAAATTGGGATCAATTTTTTGTCAAATTTTCCAGAAAAGAAAATTTTTTTTGAAATACTTCTGAAAATATGGCAATTCAAATTAAAAAATGCGTTTTTATTATTCAAAGGGGACTTCGAACTAAAAATCAAACAATAAAAAAATTATTAACAACAAACAAAATTTTTGATCAAGTTTTTGTCGAATTGTTCAGGACAAAAATGATTTTTGAGTACCCACTAAAATATGGCAATTGGAACTGAAAATTGTGTTTAATTATTCAAGGAGACCTTTCACGTAAAATACCGAATGCTAAGAAACATTTTTTAACAACAAACAGAAATTCGGATTAATTTTTTTTCAAATTTTTTAGAAAAAAAAGTTTATTTTGAAGTCTCCACTAAAATATGGCAATTAAAATTGAAAATTGTATTCAATTATCCGAAGGGACGTTTGACCTAAGATAACAAACAATAAAGAACCTTTATTAGTAAAAAAAAAACAGAAAATTGGATACATTTTTTGGCAAATATTTCTAAAAAAGAATTTGTTTTTCGAATTCCCATGATAGTATGCCAATTAAAATTGAGAATTGCGTTCAATAATTTAAAGGGACCTTTAGCCCAAAATACTAAACAATAACAAAAACTTGATTTTGAAATTCCCACGAAAATATGGCAATTAAAATTGAAAATTGTATTTCATAATTTGAAGGGACCTTTGGCTTGAAATAACAAACAATAAAAAAAAGAATGCACGACAGGTAGAAATTGGGATCAATTTTTTGTCAAATTTTTCAGAAAAGAAACTTTATTTTGAAATCCTTACGAAAATAAAGCAACTTAATTCAAAAAATGCGTTTTACTATTTAAAGGGGACTTTCAGCTGAAAAAGCCAAACAATAATAAACGTATTAATTATAAACAAAAATTTTCATCGAGTTTTTGTCAAATTTTTCAGAAAAAAAAGTGATTTTGAAGTACCTATTAAAATATGTCAATTGAAATTGAGAATTGTGTTTAATTATCTAAAGGGACCTTTTATGTAAAATACCGAACAAAAAACATTTATTTAGAATCAACAAACAAATTTGAATCAATTTTTTGTCAAATTTTCTAGAAAAAAAGTCGATTTTGAAGTCTCCACTAAAATATGACAATCGAAATTCAAAACTGTGTTTCATTATTCAATGGGACCCTTGGTTTGAAATAATAAACAATGAAGAAAAATTATAGCCACACAAAAAAACGTCAAGAACTTTTAACAAGATATATGTATTTCTATGTATTTTGAGTCGCTGAATCCGAATATGAGGTCAAAATAGCACCTTTCACAATTAGTTCTCGACATAACCTCAAAAAACCTCATTTTTGAGTATGTGATGTGAAAAATGTTGTTGAACAATTCCCCCTCTCTCCCTCTCTTTCACCGAAAGGAAGATTCGGAATTGACGGAGAAGGTACAATAAGTGTAAGGAAAGTGTAACCGGTGAAAAATGCTATAAATTAAAAATTAATTTCCGCAATCGCTTAGCATCTTCCTGCTGGTCTGATTTGAGTTGAGGTTGGCCATGTTCTCCTTATTTTTACTTTTATAATAAATTTAATTAGTTTTATAAGGAATTCTTTGTGTATTGAGATTGCTCAATTAATAAACTTCTGCCCCTTTCATAAAGTATAATTTACAAAATTAAAATTAATTCCAAAAATAAGTTTTACCGACTTTTTCCAACTTTTATCACCATGACCTTAATTACCGAGAATACCACGTATTACCACCAATTACCACCTGGGCACAGTGTTATGGAGGTAGACTAGTAGGGTAGGTATTCATTGGTCCATAATCTCATTTGGCCACAAAATCACCAAGAGTTACCGAAAAGAAACTATAATTGAAAACCACTGTCAAAGGAACGACGATTATGGCAAACTGAAAATATGGACCAATGAATACTCACCGATTAGTAGAATAGTAGAATAGTGGAATAGTTTTGACAAATTAGGTGATTGCTAAAGTTTGTGCAATCACCTCATCAATCAAAACTATTCCACTATTCTCACTCGATGGGACTGCGCCTAAACTATTCGCCTACAAACCCGAAATATGGCGTAAAACTGGCGACGGTCTAGGATTTGTGGATAACCTACCCCTTTTCTAGCTCGAATAATCAAATTAAGGAGCAGTCCCATGGAGGTGGTAAGTATTCAATTAGCAGAAACTTCAATTTCCCTAAAAACCATTTTCCCGAATAACCACTAGACTATTACTAGCAATCTAGTATTTTATGAGGAACATTAATATTTTTACCGTAGATCAGCTAGATTGTTACTAGGGATGTAGTGGTTTTTCGGGGAAATGATTTTTAGGGAAATTGAACTTTCTGCGAAATGAATACCTAACCTGTGGTGGTAGAGTAGTGGAATAGTTTTGACCAATGAGGTGATTGCACCAATTCTAGCAATCACCTGATTGGTCAAAACCATTCCACTATTCTACTATCCTACCTCCATGGAACTGCGCCCTTAGCAAAATTTTCTAGTAGGTATAGCCGCAGCCTTTTGAAAACGTCAGGTATTTATTTAGCAAAAGGCTCAATTTCCCCACAAATCATTTTTTCAATAAAGCGCTAGATTATTACTAACAATCTAGTATTTTTTGGGAACTTTTACATTGTGACTAAGGATCCACTAGATTGGTACTGCGGATACTTACCTTTGAAAAATAGTCATAATAATCATCAAGTTTGTTTGATGATAGATTTCCAAAAACCTCCAAGCGATTGGCAAAGACAAGATTTGAATATTTTTAATTTGCGGTGCAACTATTTTTTTTTGTTAAGAAATCGATAATTTTTTCAGTTTTTCCCTCAATACTATTAAAAATTTAATTTTTCCAAAAGATATTCATCAAGGATTTTTGAAAATTTTTGGATTGTCACCTCCATATGATAAAACTTTATTTGCAAACAATTTTGTATAACGCATCATTTTTGTAGATTTCAGTGCTATCTTCACGGAGATACTTTGCTTTGGGAATTTGGCTGCGATTCTGCCATTTCAGCCATGAACGTATGAATTAGAACCGGCCTGTCCAAAGAGGAGAAATTCCAGGAATTTTCCTCGAAACTGCTCGATTTCCAGATGTTAGTTTTCCACCTCATTGGTCTGACCTCACTAGTAGAGAGTCGTGGTGGTGTTTCGTGTCGACTGCTCTCGTGACGTAGTTTCGGGGTTCAGTACCGCAAAAACGTTTCGAAGTAGGTGCTTTGGGGGCGACTAAGTCAAAATATAATCTTTTTATTTTGATATTGTAAAATGTACCTCAAATGAAACAAAAAATTTTACTCACATCCTGCCCTACAAAATTAAATTTCTTTATTACAGAAATATGGTTTCATCAATAATTGAATTAATTTGAAAATATGAATGAAACACCTTTTGAGACACTACGTGTCTGCAGCACTGGGCTCCCCATTCTATTTCACGAAAGCGACTGCCAGCCGAGGTCTCTCGAGCTGAGCAGAGAGACTTTGTGATGGAGGTGTAACATGTGGCTTTTGAGCAAACTTCTCCTCTTTGGACAGGCCTAAATTAAAAGTACCTAGAGATCCTCTAGGAAAAGTTGAGAAACGAACTCACACAAGCTCACACATACTTGTTACTGCGCATCGCGATCAGCCCGGAACCAGAGGTCTTTTTCAAATGCGCGCACGTCTTGACTGTGCAGACACGACATGATATGGTAACACCACTGGTAACATAACCTAAAAATACACAGGGAATAACTAGTGCGCAGAATCCGCCTATACTTCTGGTTCCGGTTTAATTGCAATCAATCAAAAGAGTGAAAGTCGTTTTTTAACTCTCCCTAGAGGATCTCTAGAAGTACTCAGCCAAATAAGCTGGGACAGATCCACCCCCGTGAAATTGGCACAACAACCAAAATAATTTCAATTTTTTTTGTATGGAATTCTTTAGTGGTCGTTTGGTGGTGTTTGGTACTAAACTTTAAGCGTTTGGTGGGTGAAATTGAATAAGTTATCAAATTTTTAAAATTGGTGTGCTAATTTCACGGTAGCATGCGCAATTTATTATTTTTCAAAAAATTCTTTTCGTATTGTTTCGTGGTCGTTTAGTGGTGCTTGGCAGTCTATTTTTAAGATTTGGTGGTCAAGAGTGTAGCCAATATAAAATTTAAAAAAAAAAATACCTGCACAACAACTGTAATATTTTGGAATTTTTTCCGCTATTCCCTTCGGAATCGTTTGGTGGTGTTTGGTATTCATTTCCGAACGTTCAGTAATTGATAATAACAAAGGCTTAGAACTTTTAAAACATTAGTCCTGACCAAAAATTGTATTGAAAGATCAAAAACTAACTTATGAGCAAATTAACACTTCGTTAATTAAAATCGAAGCAATTTTAAATTCTCGACCCTTATACGCTCTTTCGGCTGATTCTGAAGATCCTTTAGCTATAATTCCTGCTCACCTATTAATAGATCGACCTTTCAATTTTTTACCTGAGAAAAATCTCGTTTCCGTTCCGGACAGCAGACTGTCAACTTACGACTTCGTCACCAAGGCTCGACCGGGCTTTTGGAATAAGTGGTACAAGGAGTACCTTAATGAACTGCAAACTCGTTAAAAATGGCATAAATCCGCGGAGAAATTAAAGGCTGGTTCTGTTGTTATTCTGATGGAGGATAATATTGGATGTGCAAGATGGCCACTGGAAATAATCCTCGAGGTGTATCCAGGGAGCGATGGCATCGCTAGAGTTGCATCAGTCAAGACTGCGAACGGCGTTTATAAACGCAACCTTACCCGATTGTGTCTTTTACCAATTGCGTAAAATCTTAAGTCAGCTGACTAAACTATTTTGATTGAATTCAAAGCTTCTTGTATATTTTGTGAATATGTTAGCTCGTGATAATCTTTTCAAGCTAAAGTCAACCAAACTGATCTGATTTAAGTCAAACTCGTTGTACATATTGTAAATACGTTAGATTTCGTTAAAATCTTTATTTTAAAGATAACGTAGAATTAGTTGTCAAGCAATTTCAAACATTACTTGGTTGTGATTAAAGTACCAAATCATAGGAGCAGTCCTTTCAAAGGAAAACTGACTTCAGGAGTACAAATGTTAACTATCGTTCAATGTTTAGATTGTTTATCGTTCTATATTCATATTAATCCTAAGTCTAAGTGTGCATTTATATTCATTATTACTATAGTTATATATAATTCTGCTTCATTTCGTTAAATGTAGTTCAACTCGTTTCGTAGCGTTGACTGGGAGCATGTTACGACGTAACATACTGTCATGCGAATCAAAGTTTTCAAGTATGAATCTCTACGCGCAAAATTTAAAAATCGAGTTCTAGTGGAAGGAAGGGGACTCATTCTCAGAGAGAATAAGTGTGTACGTGCGTGCGATCGGCGTTGGTTGGCGTCAGTCCATCGTGTATCTCGACCCGTGCGGAGCTCCGTCGCGTCAGATCGCCTACACGGCAATTATCGAATTCTCTCGCCTACCAGGCAATTACCGTCTTCTCTCCACTGATTTACTTCGGAATCAGGATGTATCGTCTTATTTTCCACTAATTCCTTTCGAAGGGAATCAGGATGTTTTCGCAAAACTTAAAATCGACACGATCGCGATTGTGCGACGCCAACGTCGGTCCGCCACCAGCGTGTTCGGTCCTTTATGTGAAATCGGTCTATGCCTTTCGAATTTCTTTGTAGTGAATCGTTCATACATTTCGTGTTTTTGTTCCCATCGCAAATAAATCTGGGTCTTTTGTGCTGTATGGCTTTTTCCCATAAAATCTGGTTTTTATTTTTCGCATTCCCACATATCTTATGATAAAACTAATCCTTTGTTCCTTCAACTAGTTCAAGGGGTTTAAAAATTTAGTGAGTTTTCAGTGCTAAAATATCATAACCAAAACAAGTTGCCGAGCCACCTAAAGCAAGGCAATTCACAAACAATACAAAGATATTATACACCTACATGTGGCAACTTGACGGCGTAGTGGAGGAACAGTATATATAGCTAACTACTTTTCGGCCATGTAACGGTCATGAATGAGATTGGCGCGAAAACTGAATCAATTTGAATTGGCAAGTTAATGCTTATTTCTTCCAAATAAATATGGAGTCTCAGCTTCGGGTTCCTTCCACTCCAAGAGTAAAACTTTCCTCGTCCGGGTCTTCGACTTGGCGAAACCAACGATGGACTATGCGTCCAGTCCCGATGATGATATTTAGTTCCTCGGAATAAAATTTAGAATTTATCTGAATAAACAGGCGGATTTCAGTAAAGGTGATGTGAATTTAAATATTATTTGAAAGTAACTCAATAAGACACAGGTACTCCGAATAAGATGTAGTAAATTCAAGAAACGAAGAGACAGAGATTTCGCGTCGGGAGTCAGTCAAAATCTGATCTGAAAAGGCTATGCTGCCCGCGGGCTTCCAGACCGCGCAGCGGTCAGCGCACAGTAGGGCAAAAAAAATGTCTCTGGACAAATTGATATTCAGGAGCTGTTTATAAACCGATTCGAACGTTTTTTTCTTAAATTGAAGCTAATAAAATTCCGCATAAATCGGTCAGGGCCGATTTTGAAAAAAGTTTTTTATTTTTTTTTATTTAACAACCAAAATGGAAAAAAAATTTTTTAGAAGAATGATGGTTTTTTAAAAATACTTGGCTTCAGTCCAAAATACCTAGAATCAATGAAGCAACTATTCAAAAAAGTTGTCTAATAGCTTGGAAATTTTTTAAAAGTTTATTGAATTTGTTGTCAAGAAATAAGTGAGTGAAGTAGTTATGTTGAAATGAATCAAGTTTTTTCTATTGAATCGGCCAAAACTCATACGAAAATATCACAAAATCACCAGATTTATTCATCCAATAACAACTGATGATTATTTGAACAAATTAATTAACAAATGCACAGTCTGGCTATTTTTGGAGGCGAAAACTTGGGGTTTTCAACGTAATGAAGTGTAAATAACTAATTTCTAAGCTTATGTCATAATCAATAATTTTCAATGTTAACAACAATTGTTTAAACAAATTTTTATCACCTTTGGTATTTCTTAAGAAAAAATTGCGTTTCTTTAGGGTATAAGCAGACTGTTATGTAGTAATGGCTCTGTGCTATCGGTCGATAACAACTGATAATTGCTGAAGCAAAATTAATTGACGAATGCATTTTTCAGTTAATTCTAAAGGTAAAAACTTCGGTTTTTATCGTAACCAACTGATAATAACTAATTTTTAAACTTTTTTAAGAAACCTCGATAACGATCCACTATTGTTATTGTCATTAATAATTTTATAGACAAATTTTTGTTTTTTCGTATTTAAAAATTTATTGAATTTGTAATAAGCAAATAAGTGAGTGAAAATTGATTCATGGGGATTGGCAGTGATTCGTGAACTGATTTGCACTAAATTTGAACAATTTATATAAAAAACCGTTTTTTAATTGAAGTCCTAAAAGATAATAAATAAATTGTTATTTTATAAGCAAATTTTATAAACAATTATCCATAGCAGATAGTTATGTTGGAATAAATCAAGTTTTTTTCTATTGAATCGGCCAAGAATTTTACGAAAATGTCACAAGATTATTAGATTTGCTCATCCAATAACAACCGATGATTATTTGGACAAATTTAATTAACAAATGCACAGTCTGCCTATTTTTAGAGGTAAAAACTTGGGGTTTCCAACGTTATTAATTGTAAATAACTAATTTCTAAACTTTCAGGAAGCTAATGTCATAATCAAAAATTTTCATTGTTAACAACAATTTTTTAAACAAATTGTTATCATCTTAGGCATTTTCTAAGAAAAAAATTGCGTTTCTTTAGCTTATTAGCAGACTGTTATTTAGTAATGGCTCTGTGCTATCGGTCGATAACAGTTGATAATCGTTTAAACAAATTAAATTAACAAATGCATTTTTTGGCCATTTCTAAAGGTAAAAACTTGGGTTTTCATCGTAACCAACTATTAATAACTAATTTTGAAACTTTTTTCAGAAACCTCGATAACGATCCACTATTGTTATTTTCATGCATCATTTTAGAGACAAATTTCTGTCATTTTATATATTTGTAAACAAAAAATTTCGTGTTTCTTGGGGATATTTCAAATTAACGTAACCGTCAATCACTGACGCTAACTTTACAACCTCGCTTTGCGACAATGATGCATTGGACCAGTGTCAGTGCGTCAGCACGCAAACGCTTCAACATTGGTCAATGCGTCTTAATTCGTGAGAGTAAAAGGCATAAAGGATCTGTTGTAAATGTTTAGTGGATAATCCCATAGCTCAATGGGGGTACCCTGGACTGATGCACGAAGCATCGCTGGTTCGAATCTCAACGCATGCACTTTTTATTAATTTTTTTCCAATTGACCTTTACCAAGCATTCAGATGAATTCACATGCTTCCAATTCGCGCTTTCTCAGTTAATCTAAATGCGTCTCAATTCGTTTAAGCGAATCAGAAAACGGGATTCACATGCATTCAAAACATGTTAATAATCCCCAATCCGTATGAATGCTTTTTTTGCTGGGGTGTTTCTTCCTAAAACAAATGAATATCGGCATCACATGACACTAAATTCACAGCGTGCATTTTCGCGTTCACGTTGACTTTTTTTCACTTGCGATCACTTTGATTTAGTATCTCTTTCTGTGATTTCACGATTTTGCTTTCAGTATTTCTCGTACTATTACTTGTTCACGTACTCTTAGGAGCACCAAAATATCTTATGTTTATTTTGTTGTGTTTTGGTTTGCTTTATTTGTTGCGAGTATAGTCATTCTTACGAACTGTTTTTTATAGGTTAGTTTCTCTTACTGTAAATACCATCGAGTTATATTTAGGAAAGGTATGAACATTGGGACAGTTTCAAAGAGGTTATTCGCGTTAACCTTACCCGCTATTTTATGTCAGCCTTTTCCAGAAAATGGAAACTATCTTTTGCAGTTAAGGAAAAGCGAGAAGAAAGGTTTCTTGAGCAAAATAAAACCTGGTTAGAGTCAAACTTTTCAGCATCCGAGGAGGCCTTCTCCTCACATATTCGAAAAACGAAGAGCTTCGAAGAATGATCTAACGAAACCAAGAAAAGAAGAATTGAGACAATTAAACAGACGGTTTCTGGAGGTGAAGTTGATTTGCTTCCTAATTTACAAACTTTGGACAACAAGACTGCGATTGGAATTATGAAAAAGGTTATTGAAAATGACACGATGGATGTTGAATCAGCAGACGAAAGTGAAAAGGCAATTTCATTCACTAGTGACGAGGCTCTTGCACTTGATGTTGATTTAAAATTGACAAAACATAAGTACGAACTTTTAATGAAGCTCTCAAAAGACAAAAACGCAGATACCCTCCCTCCTTACAAACAGGTTACGAATGCAAAAACCTAATTGGCACAATGCTTGTTGGCAAAGTATCCCTACATCTCACTGAAACGTCATCTGCCGCGAATTATACTATCTGTCATGCGATTTCAAGTGAGATGAATAATTTAACGCAAGTCCTGAAAAGAGAATAAAATAAAGAGGCCTTCAAGTTCGGATTACAAGTCTTACATTTATGGATTAGGATAATGGAATGCGTACTGAACATTAGCTATCGGTTGCCAATTAGAACCAGGGCATGTAAGACAGACGTAGACAGAGAAGTTCGCGTTACCAGAAAAGAACTAATAAAAAGAGAAATCCGTCAACAACTTGGCCTAATTATGGACACCCCAAAACAAGGTGCTGGCTCTTCTAATGATGGAAACACAGCCAGAAAGTTCTTCGAAAATTATGAGACGATTTCCAAAATAACTGGCTTCGATGTAGAACTTTCAAAAAACTTTTACCTTCTGTTACAAGTTTTAGCATCTGGTACAGCCATCGATACAAACAAGTTTCGCGAACATTTTCTAAAAACAGCAGACTTGAATGTACAAAAATACAGTTGGAACTTCATGCCTGCATCAATGCATGAAGTTCTAATTCATGGTTCCAAGATAATCGACTCCCTCGTTGTCCCGATCAGTCAATCATCAGGAAAGGCACAGGAAACTAACAATAAAGATTTTGAAAGATGCAGGGAAAACAATACCAGAAAAGGCAGTTGTATTGACAATAATACTGATTTACTGCATTAACTCTTATTCTCCGCTGGTCTTCACATAACTAGTTTTAGAACAGATTTTGAGAAGGCAGAAAGACCATTGCTTACAGAAGCTGCAGCAATGCTTCAAGAAATTACTTAGTGTGTATGACGTGTCTGTCCAGCAGCACAAAATCTAATCATTTGTTCAACAAATCATCGTTTGTTATCAAATGATAGCAAAGTGTTATGTCTAAGTAATTGTCTATATATTTCCCAAGAAAAACGGAAGTTTTTGTTTACAAATGTATGAGAGGACAAGACATTGTCTCCAAAATCATTAATGACAAGAACAATAGTGGATCGTTATCGAGTTTTATAAAAAAAGTTTAAAAATTAGTAATTAACAGTTGGTCATGTTGAAAAAACCAAGTTTTTACGTCTAAAATATCCAGACAATGAATTTGTTGAACAAATTTGTTTATACGCTCATCAGCTGTTATTGGATGAATAAATCTGATAATTTTGTGACATTTTCGTATAATTTCTGGCCGATTCAATAGAAAAAACTTGATTTATTTCAACGTAAGTACCTGCTATGGATAATTGTTCATAAAATTTGTTTATAAAATAACAATTTATTCATTATATTTCATGAATTTTATTGAAAAACGTTTTTTGTCTATAAATTGTTCAAACTTAGTGCAAATCAATTCACGAATCATGGCTAATCTTCATTAATCCACTTCCACTCACTTATTTATTTATAACAAACTCAATAAATTTTTTTACAATTTCTAAGCTATTAGAAAACTTGTTTGGATAGTTGCTTTATTGATTATAGGTATTTTGGATTGAATTCAAGATTTAAAAAAAAACAGTACATTTCTAAAAAAAATCCATTCTTGTTATTAAATAAAAAAAATAATAAACTTTTTTCAAAATCGACCCTGACCAATTTGTGAGAAATTTTATTATTAGCTTTGATTGAAAAAAAAGTTCAAATCGGTTCACAAACCGCTTCTGAATATCAATTTGTCCAGAGATATTTTTTTGTCCCACTGTGCAGCGGATCGCCCGCGCAATCCTTCTCTCAGTCTCACTCACTCAATCAGCCAATCAAATCCCTGAATTTCACCCTATTCTACGTAATGCATGATCTAACCCTTACGTCATTCTATGACGCAAATCCGACCTAGATTGTTCCCTGAAAAAAAGTCCCATTTAACACGTTTTTCCAATTCAGGCTCAAATCTCATTTCATCCTCCGCTATCAAAAACGTCAAATAACTAATGTTATAATAATAATAATAATGTTAATAACTAATGTATAATGTTAATAAAAAAGTTCGTTAGTTTTCACAATGTCCACATCCAATGAAAATCTACTTAAATTTCAATTCAAGTTACTTATTAAACAATTCCTTCTTTATTTAATTCAACTATTTTGACATAAAATCACCAAGTCGTGTTTCATAAGTCTAACTAACCCTCTTGTTAATTAAGTTACAGAATCTATGATATCAGGAGAACACGAAACTAAACCACAACTGATATTTGCTTGAAGAACGAAAAGCTTTATTCAGCCAAAGAATACCCACGCGAGAACCTCCGAACTGTATTCGAGCGTTCCTTCGTTCTGTCTTTGGGATGCCGGAGTCCAGTCCGATTCCTCCGAGGAATCGATTCCTAGCGCTCGAGAATCGATTCCGCCCAGCGCACAGTGGGGAAAAAGTACATTTTTTGGTCCAAAATACGATTCCGGCTGAACCTGTGGACCGATTTTGATGTTTCTTGTTTAAAAAGAAGCTGATGAAATTTTGGAGAGAATTTTCGAGGCCGATTTTTTAAAAAGGTCTCCAGTTTTTTATAAACAAACAAATATATGGGGAAAAAAAACAATTTTTTGAGTTGAGTCCTCTAGCTTCTTGGAAATAGAGTGAAAAGTTTCGCAATTAACTCAGTTTGATAGTGCAACATTACTAGAAGATTATTCAATAGCGATCGTCCAACAAAAAATTTGTTAATAAACAAATTATTCGTTAAAAGTTGATTTTCGCGAATTTTCATTATTTTCATATTATTTTTCCTCCTCTTGTAAGGAATTCATTGCATAACATCACTATGATGGAAAAAGCTCGTATTTGAATAATAATTTACAATAATATATACAAATTTCATTAACAAATGTGCACTTTGTGTGTGTTTTGAAGGAAAATACCGTTTTTTTCAGTCTGTACTTATAATTGGCTAACTCGAGACAGTTTGAATATAAGGGATGACTGAACAATAAATTTCATAATTGTTATAAACAAATTTTATAATAAATAAAGAAAAAGTCCGAAGAATGTTTTTTTTCAGTCAATCGAGTAAAAAGTTCCGCAATCGCCTTAATTTGTTAGTGCAACGATACTAAAAGATAATTCAATAATGTAAATTGAACAAAAACATTTGATAATAGGCAAATTATTTGTTAAAAGTTGATTTTCTCACATTTTGATCATTTCTATATTATTCTTTCTCATATTGTGACTAATTTATCTCATAATGTTATACAATGAAGACATTTCATATTAGAATAATTATTAACAATAATATGAACAAATTACATTAACAAATGTGTAATTTGGGTGATTTTTATTTGAAAAAATTTCATTTTTTCTTTCATTAAGTACTTACAGCTGGCCAACACAAGAGGGTTTGAATACAGGGAATGATCGAACAATACATTTGATAATTGTTATAAATAAGTTTTATAACAAATAAAAAGTCGGGACACTCACGAGTCTGAAGAAAGTTCTTCTTTCATTGCCAACAAATGACTTCAGGCTTCCATTTTATGTCTTGAGCAAGTCTTGAGCTTCAGGATCTAACAGAATGAGTTTTGTTTTTCCACTTTTTCCTCTGATTTACACTTTTTGGGTTGGTCGAAATAAGCAATTTCCGTCCAAGATCTCTATTAATAGCCTCTCTGCTACATTTTCTAGTGTGAAACTCTCGTAGATGCTTGAAATTTTTGTTGTTCGCGTCTTGAGCTTCTTCCGCCAACTGACCAATGGGGAGGAAAGCAGATTCAATAAATTAGGCTCCATGAATGAAAATTTGGTGTGCCGTCACTGGCATGCAGTACCAGTTATAAAGATTGACATACATTTGCGCTGTTTGTTGGCAATATTATCCAAACTTGAAAGTGTCAATTGGCTCCTCTGAAGCCATTGCTCGCAAAATTATGCCGAATCTACGGATCAACTCCCTGTCGACATCTGTGCTTCCGGATGTCAAATCAGGATCTCTGAAAAATCTTCTGGCAGTATTTCCTGTGTTAGAAGTCTCCGAGCCGTGTTTTGGAGCATCTATAATGAGCCCCATCTTATCACGGAATTCTTTTTGGACCATAGTCAACGCGAACTTATGAATGACAGTTATGGTAAAACGACTATTCGGTACTTTCATTTTTGTAAGTTTGAGTTTTTTCATTTTTTCTTCCATCAACTCTACTTCTGTCGTGGTTCGTTCCATAGTTTCTGAAGCATGTTAAAACATGAGCAGCCAACATAATCTGGTGGAAGCAGGATTCTTGTTCTTCCAAATTATCAAGGGCTCTGCAAATTCAGAACAATTCGTATCATTTTTATGGGAACAAGTTTTAATTATACGTAATGACAATAAAAATTCCTGCATTTGATTTTTCTGCTCCACAGAACTTTTGATTATATTCGCTCTGGTCGGATGAGCCATTACAACCATATTTATATTGACACTTCATCACGACATTTTTCCCTTCCACTATATCCGGTGGAAAAATATTTGGAATTTCCAACATACGCTTCACTGTATGATCACACAAATCTTGAAATTCAACCCTCACCATAGACTCTGTAACTGTCATACTTTTTTCGGGAGGAAGACACTCTCTTTCGGCTTCTTCAAGATTTTTATAAAGAGGAGAAATATCAGCATTATGTGCTTGAGCTTGTAGTCTAATTGTTTCATATTGATGTTTCGTCAATTTTGTGTCTTCAGCCAGAGAAATAGCTTCTTCTAAAGTAAAAGGCTCCATTTGTCCTTCAAATTCTTCATGTTCTCCATGTTCTTCATCTTCAGCTCTCTCTTTTATCTTATCTCCTTAGCCAAGTTCCTCTTCCCAGAAGAGCACAAATTATTCAAAAAAGCATTCTCTACATTCTTCTTCTAGCATTCTTTACTAGAACTTCCGATCAACAGATCACTTAGAATCTTATTTCTAAATTATATGTATACACTAATACACACACATACACAGAAAGAATAAAATATACTAGAAACAAAATGGTTCAGAACATATGAGTCAAAACGATGAGCAAACTATTTTTACATAAAAAATAAGTAAAGCGAATGAAAAAAAGAATCTTTGTTAGGAGTGAATACAAATATGGTTCACAGTTTAAAAAACGCAAAATCAAATTCCTCCAGCAATGATGATTTCTTTTATCAAATCACATCTAGATACTACGCGAATAAGAGAAACAATCAGCTGAACAAAAGCATGCGTTGTTTTCGTTGCCTCACTTCAGATCAATGAGACTGTCATTTGTTTCGCTACAGAAACAACAAATGAAGATCAGCAACCATTGAACTTCAACGCTGAAAGTCGAAGGAACTGTGCACGAGCTGTTCATTTGAATCCATCTAATTGTAAGGATCTATCTAATCGTAGAAAATGATATCAGTTCACGATTGTTAAAAGATGAATAGTTTACAACAAGAATAATCATGAACATTTGGTTCAGGGAGATGAGATAATGTCTTGGTGAAGCCGCGTACCATAATGTATGCGATTTAGCTTATCAAATCCAGGAGAGAAACATTCTTCAGACTCGTGAGTGTCCCGACTTTTTATTTGTTATAGAATTTATTTACAACAATTATTAACTGTATTGTTTTATCATTCCTTGTACTCAAACTCTCTTGTGTTGGCCAACTTTAAGTACCAAATGATAAAAAAACGATCTTTTTTTCGAAAAAACACCCAAAATATAGTACACATTTTTAAATATAATTTGTTATATTATTGTTGATTATTATCCTAATATAAAATGTTTTCATCATAGTAACGTCGTGAGATGAATTAATCACAAGATGAGGAAGAATAATATAAAAATGATAAAAATGTGAGAAAATCAACTTTTATTAAGTAAATTGTCTATTAACAAATTTTTCTGTTCAATTTCCACTATTGAATTATCTTTTAGTATCGTTGCACTAACAAATTGAAGCAATTGCAGAAATCTTTACTCAATTGACACTGAAAAAAGACTTTTTTCCGGCCTTTTTTTTATTTGTTATAAAATATGTTTATAACAATTATGAAATTTATTGTTCAGTCATCTCTTGCATTCAAACTGCCCCGATTTAGCCAATTATTAGTACAGAATGAAAAAAACGGTGTTTTTCTTCAAAACACACCCAAAGTGCGCATTTGTTAATGATATTTGTTTATATTATTGTTAATTATTATTAAAATACGAACTTTTTTCATCATAGTGATGTTATGCGATAAATCACTCACAAGACGAGGAAAAATAATATGAAAATAATGAAAATTCGCGGAAATCAACTTTCATCAAATAATTTGTTTATTAACAAATTTTTTTGTTGGATGCTCGCTATTGGATAATCTTCTAGTAATGTTGCACTATCGAACTGAGTTAATTGCGAAACTTTTCACTCTATTTCCAAAAAGCTAGAGGACTAAACTCAAAAAATTGTTATTTTTTCCCATATATTTGTTTTTTTATAAAAAACTGAAGACCTTTTTCGAAAATTGCCCTTGAGAATTCTCTCCGAAATTTGATCAGCTTTTTTGAAAAAAAAACATCCAAATCGGTCCACAGATTCAGTCGGAATCGTATTTTGAACCAAAAAATGTACTTTTTTCCTACTGTGCGCCTGTGCAAAGAAGAATATACGTGAATAGGATATGAGGTATTGTGTTTCAAGGGCAAGCTTTTCTTTTTCTACACGTTTATGGACTCGCTTTTCATTCGGTATTTCCTGGCTTGCGGTATGTTTGTGTGAAACGCACTATGAGATCAATGTTTCTGTATTTGAATTTTTCTTATAAAATTATTAACGATTTTGTTTTTTTGATAACGTTTCGATTAAATCTCCGTGACTTAAAATTCTGAAAGGTTCGATATTGTCT
This sequence comes from Melikaiella ostensackeni, assembly GCA_032362435.1. Taxonomy (NCBI): domain Eukaryota; kingdom Metazoa; phylum Arthropoda; class Insecta; order Hymenoptera; family Cynipidae; genus Melikaiella; species Melikaiella ostensackeni. Next base: position 8,671,664 of record JAUMHM010000071.1, on the reverse strand, counting down.
TTATTCGTAGTCACGTATAGATTATGTAATCTGATCCTCAAATCTTTTTCTCCAAGTTTATCGAAATGGTCGTATTTGATAATTACCGTGTATATGCTATCACGGCCACTAGAAGTTACTAAAACCTGCCCTAAGTTAGCATGTTTTTCTTTGCGAAGTGTCTCGGCGTCCCGAAATTCGGGGCGACTAGCCTATTCTCACCATTTAGCTATTCGTCCCGAAAATCATGTATTATTTAAATTTTATTCTTTTGAGTTAGCTGAAGATTATCAAAACTGCTAGTCACACCTGAAATCCCCTTTTCTTGTTGAGGGAGAGGGGGGGTCACCATAGTATAGTGACCGATCACAGAAGAGTGATATGGATTCCGATAGGATTCTTTGCAAGAAACACGAATCTGAAACATTTAAATCGATATCTCGAATAGTTTTCGAAATAGGCGAGCAGGCACGCCTGTGACTGGTCACAGAAATATGTATATCGCATCCCTACCCCTTTTCAACGTCTTGTGGGGGCGAGAGGACATATCTGTGACTGGTAACAAAAATAATGAGGTCACATCACTACCTCTTTCCAACATCCCTACCTCTGTCCAAAATCTCGTGGGGGCGGGAAGGCACCCCTGGGATTGATCAGGTAAATAATATAGGTCCCATCACTACTCCTATTCAACATCTCGTGCGGGGTGAGAGGGCATCACTGTGACTGGTCACAGAAATAATGTAGGTTACATCACTACCCCTTTCCAACGCCTTGTGGGGGCGGGAAGGCACCCCTGTGACTGATCAGAGAAATAATGTAGGTCCCATCAATACCCCTTCTCAACGTCTCGTGGGGGCGGGAAGTCATCCCTGTCAGTGGACACAGAAATGATGTTTGAGATATAAGTGTTTGATTCGTGTTTCTCGTAGAAAATCCCCTGTCGGAATGAAAATTAATAAAATGAGTAAAAAGATCGATATCTCGAAAATTATTCGAGGTATCGATTCAAAAGCACTAGTTTCGTATTTCTCGCAAAAAATTCTATAGGAATCCGCATTAAAGTTTATCGCCACGGATATCGTAATCTTTCCGTGATCGGCCACAAAAGAGTAATTGGACACAAAAGAGTGATTAGTCATACCTCGAACCCCCCTTCTCAGTTGGGTTAGGGGGGAGGTACACCTGTATAATGATCGGTCACAAAAGCGGGATTGTTCACATCTAGAACTTCCTTTTTACCTATCTATTTCATTCCCCCTCCCCCCATCATGAAACAAAAGACACTCTATGGATTTAAAAGATTTCTTCTCACAAATAATAATTGTTTGTTTTTGAAACTATTTCAAATATATTTTTATATGATATTATTATCATTTTTATACAAACAGGTAGATGAAAAGGGGATTTCGATTCTATGACCTAACTCCCCTTTTCAATTCCCCATTTCTCTTCTCCCTCAACTTATATAGGAAGAGCATCGTTTGTATTTAGAGTTTCCGAAAGACTTTTTCTAAAAAATAATAACTGTTTGATTTTTAAGTTATTTAAAAAAAAATTGTTTTATGATGTTTTTATTATTTTTATTCCAATTTACAGTGAATTTGTGAAAAAAAAGAGAAAAGTGCGAGTACGCGAACGTAGGACAACACTGGACAACGGCGGATTATTCGAGTATGAAAAAAATTGAAGCTGGTAGTGATTCGGTTAAAAGTTATTCCTATTTTATGTGTATTTTATTATTTATTATTTTCTTTACAAGTTCGCAACTGAAGTTAAAGGATTGAGAAAATTATGTATTTGAAGCAATGAGATTATAAAAGCGCATTTTTTCGGGAAGACTAGTCAAATGTGTGTTCGGGATGACTAGATGCAGACTTCTCTTTGATATTCTGAGGGTCAATAGCCCCTATGTCTATAAGCGATCGTCCTACACGGGTAGTGAATTTACACTCAGCGGAAAAAAAATTCACGTAATTTCCTTCTCAATCTGTTGAATTTTCTGTGCAACTTTTTATTTTAAAATGTACATTTACCTTGGGAATGTAAGTAAACTTTACTGGTAACGGAGGTGATTCACTAGTGATGGGTATGCGTGTGTGGTCAACCTTAGTTATTTCTACTTTAGGTTTGATGGCCAGAGGCCTGCTATATTCACGTGATAGTGTAGGGCTTTTTAGAAGTTCTAGTTCTCTTAAAATTTTGATAGATGGTTGACATGGGGTTAAAGAAACTGGGAATAATTCATAGTCTGATGGACTTTCTGGTTGGAGTGCGAAATTTACTGTTTCTTGTTTTCTGAATTTAGACTATACTGCTATCCCTTTATAATCAATTATATTTTCGAGGGCAGTTATCGATTCTTTATGAATGAACGGTGTAGGTTTCATGGGGTTGGAATGGGTGACCATATGATTATGCCAAAATGAAATTTTAACCTTTTCTTGTCGGAAATAGTCTCGCCCTAGAATTCCATCTATATTCATAGAAAAATCTGACGATACAACTTGAAAAGTTACAACAGAATTTCTCAGGTTCAGTTTCACTGTGCCCAATGTGGAATTTCTAAAATGTAATAATTCCACGATCTCGACAGATTAATTCTCTGACACAAGTATATCTTCGTTTAAAGAATCTAGTTTTATTATGTTTATGATAGCTCAAGTGTCTAATAAAATCAAAGCTCTTGATTTATTGAAATTATGGGATGAAAATCTACTGCTGGGGATTCTAGATTAAATTTTGTGTAGAAATGTTGTCGCGTTTCATCATGCGAATAATATGGATGAGGATATCCAGTGGTTTGTACAGGAGCAGTTGGGAAAAGAGGATAAGGGTTAAATATGTACTGATGCTCGTATGTAGGAATCATTTTATGCGGGAAATGAGAAAATTCAGGTAAATAAGGATATTTTATTTCACCTGGCTTATTTTGTTTTTGGTCAGAAGTTTTATATGAGTTTGGAGTCGTTGCAAAACGATCATGAGGACTGGGACTTCGGTCCCGTGATCCTGAGTAACTGGGTTGAGGATATCTTGATTCACGATAATAATTTGTAGGATATTAATGATTTAATTGCTGTCTTGCTTCGTACTCGATCGCAACATTCAAATCTGCGTCTAAACTTTGGGAGTAAATCACGTTTGAAGGCTTCCAGGGCAGAATCATTAAGAGAGGGTAGCAAATGCTCCATGTTTACGTATTGACTCTCAAGAGCCGCTTGTGCTCCTGATTTTAAGAGAAGTATTCTGTCGAAGAATTCACTGACATTTTCTTCTGGATTCATTCTTATAGTTGAGATTTCATGCAAGTACCATGAACATGTTTTTCGGGGAGCAAAACGCTGTTTTAGATGTTTTATCAACTCATTAATGGTGTTATGGCATCATTAAGAGTGCGATTGATATCGCCCGTGAGGGATGCGTTTGCATTATGCATATTTACTATAAATTCAATACTTGATATTTTGGATAATTTGAAAATGCAAATTCTTGAATAATTTATTTTAACAAAAGACGATAGTTTATGGACTTGAATTAAATTAGTGTATAGGGGTTAAAATTTGCAATCATAATAAATTTTTCACCCCGTGGAATTTTTATGAAAAGTTGTGTCGGATTACAATTAGAATTGTCGTTGTTTCAAACTCTTTACTTGCAAAATCTTGCTACAAAGAGTACATGCAAGGTTAACTCAGGGTATTTCGTAGATTTATCAACGATGGCAGGGTTTGCAAGCGCGCGAAGTACACCAACGCCTGAAAATAACTTCGAAATTTGCCTTGTCCCGAAGGTGACCGTTTAACGAATCTAAGAAGGACTTATACTCTGAAGTGCTCTCACAAAATTTTTATCTTATAACTACACTGAGTTCAAATTTGAAATTTTTATTAAAAACACTTTCAATTCACAAAAAATGCGACAACACCACCGCTGACACCAAATTAGCTATCACGCCCCGAGCAAAAGGCGAGGGTAGTTTTCGAAATATAAGAATGAGGGAGACCAGTGTTGCTGACTACGTCAAGTTTGTAAGGCATAATTATTTGTTGTGGATATGTTCTTACTAGCAATCCTATGGGGATTGTGTCAGAATAGTGTTTTAAATAAATGATGTGTGTTCCAGGCATATATGTGATTTTTTGTAACATAGATAATGGTAAAAGAATACAATAGTTAAAGATGCTGCTTTGCTTTTGCTTTCGGTAGAAAATTAATCTTCTTCGTCGAAAATTCATGTTTCGGTTTAAAAATTCAAATTCAAATTTAAAAAATGCAATTTTGTGGAAAATGTATCCACTTTGTAAGAAACTCAACAATTTTGTTCAAAAGTCATTTTGTTTGAAAATTCAACTAGTCTGGTAAAAAACTGAACTATTTTGTTGAACATTCGTTTTTTTTT
>JAUMHM010000071.1:8656192-8667183 GCA_032362435.1 Melikaiella ostensackeni | reverse complement strand
AGAGAATGGCAGGGAATAGAGGAAGAGATGAGGGCAAGGCAAGGAGAGGGAAGATGGGGAAAAATCTCAAAGTCAAGGTACAACAGCTGGTATAGAGTGGTAAAAAGTGAGGGGGAGCCAGTATACCTAAAAAAGATAAAAAAGAAGAGCAAATGGATGAGAGTAGTGAGATGCAGAATGGAAGAGGAGGTAAGAGCATTTTGGCACTGGATAAATGAAGAAGAGAATCTGTGTAGAGTATGTAGGTATGAGCAGTAATCATGATTGCATGTGTTAGAGAAGTGTACAGGTGACGAAGCGGGAGGGGAGAGTATGGAAAAGACAATAAAGTGAATTTTGAATGGAAATGGTCAAGGTGAGGTATGGGTGAAAAAGCTGGAAGAGTTGAGAGAAAGGGAGAGGGATACGGTGGGGGGAAGGAGAGGAGATGGAGAGACAGAGACAGAGAGGGAGGGAGAATAAGGAAATAGTGTTGCAGAATTCAGCTACAACATTTAGATTGGTAGTGGTAAGAAGAAACGGAAGCCCAGGGCAAGGTCGTAAGCGTATAGGGTTAAGAATAATGGTTAAGACGATATTGTAAAAATAGTTGGTAAAGTAGTATACATATAAAGATTGTAGATAAGAAAATATGGAATGAATCTGTAAAAACTCTTAAGCCCGTAAAAGGGAGAGAGTATAAACAAATAAAGAAAGAGTATAAACAAATAAAGAAGGAATATAATTTTGTAAGAATTGTAAATAAATGATTGCAGTTTATAAAAATTTTCATGTACACTCAACTCCCAGTTTAAGTCCAGTATCGGAACTTGCCTACTTTGACCGTGAGGCTCTTCCAAGAATTTCTACGATGTAAACAGTCAGGGGGAACTGCGTAACTCCGCCGAGCTCGACAACTCTCCCTCTCGGCCCCTCGAACCCCGTATCCACGAATGCGGGGTGACGGGAATCCTCTCTCTCGCCGTCTTCGACCCCTCGCCCACGAGCGCGAGCTCGCAGACTTTCTAAGAAGGACATAAGCCGAGGTGCCTTTAATCGGGAGTTGAGTGTAATTATATGATAACTAGCGGAAGAATCGAGGGTACAGAACTTCTGGAATGTAAATGAATGATTGAAATCGCTCCATAACCACTAGAAAACATTCAGTGTCAACCATACAATCAGTTTAAAAATTACTGCAATCTTCAGTAAACATAACAACACGTGATTTCATGTGCAATCATCTCGCATTCATTAAGTAATGTTTCAGAATTTAGAAATCAATTGCAAATCATATACTTCAATAGCCTTGTAATCAGCAAAAGTCACTTAGCTTAAAATAAAATATTATTTTCTGAAATTTGGCATAGAATTCCAGAAAAAATATATTAAAATGCACTCAATAAATGAAGGGTGGCAAGGCTCAAAGGCATAAAGTGACAAAAACTCAATTTTTTAGGAGAGACCAAAAATCCTCCCAAGAACTGAATTTGAAATTTAAGAAAAAACGAAGAAAGCACTCTCGAGATATTCTACTGCTGAAATGCGGTGAAAAATGTTTTAATCGGGAAAATTGATGGTTTTGAAAAATGTAGCGGGAAGCTCTCGCTAAGCAATATTCAAGCGATGTTTATAGAAACTATAATAATTCCAAGGAAGATTGATTGTAGTTTGGAAATTAAAAAAAAAAAATTGAAAATGTAACCCGTGATTTTATAAAAATGTCAGAAAATAAAGTTTACTAGAAGCATAATTTTATGATAATTAATGATGTAATTACTTTATCCTAGTATTATTCAACAAAATATAATTATCAAATAGTAAAAAATGGATAAAATAGATAGAAATTAAATTTCATAACTTTTTGGCAACGATCCTAAAACTTTTTTCTTTTGCTATTACATATAGTATTCGTCACTTACCTAAAGGCATAAAAGCTGAGCATCAATCCTGTTGTTCCCACGAAGCTCCGTAAAATCAACATAAATCTGCGACCTTTCGGAAAGGGATGTTCGCCTTTGTAGATTAAAATTGGAATCGTCGGGAGCAAGACCCCAACAAATCTAAAGGCAGCGAGCTCCATGGGGTTTATATCTACCAAGCCCTTCACGATCACACTGCAGAGGGAAAAAAATAGCGACGAAAGTGTCGCCAGAAGTAAACCCAAGTATGGACAAGTTTTACATTTTGGGTAAAACCTTTTTTGATAGGCCGTCGAATTTTGACGCTCTGCATCGCTATCGACTAAATTTTGTAATTCTACGTGTTCCGGCATTCCTAAAATTTCAAAAAAAAGACAGAATTACGTATGCCGCCCTAGAAAAACATTTTGAGTGGTCTTAATATCTCTCATGGGTCATTCCAGAATAGATCATCTAGACGTCGTTGCGGCGTTATTTAAAAAAAACTTGATGTTGAGGTATAATATTCCTGGATGTTCCTAGAGTCGAATTTCACTATTCATAAGCGTTAATATTTGATTCCGTTTGCAAAAATCATTTTTAAATAGTGGTATGCACTGAGCGGAAATGGTTTGTGCGGTACATTAAAAAATTCTATTATTTAAGATGAAAGCGTCAAATAATTGGAATCAGACTAAAATTATATTATCATTTATGAGTTTGAGATTTATGCGGTAAAAATATATTGTCATTTAAGAACTAATTTTAGTTTTAAAAGTAAATTACAAAATACTACTTCAAAATGTCAAATTTTGAGGTTTTCAACTTGATATTTCTCCGTCATTATTATGTAAAAATAATGGAATTCAACTTTTTTTAAATGGTATATAAAGACATTCTGAAAGTAATATATTTTTCCCTTCCTCATCTTAGGAGATATTCGAAGAAGAAAAAGGAGGATTTAACCAAAGCGACGATTTTCACTAGCCAATTTAATAAATAAAGGTATGTAATTGTCTCAACTTTTGAATAAAATTATCAATATTAGGGACATATCTTTTATAAAAAGTTAAATTTCATTATTTCTACATCATAATGACGGAGAAATATCAAGCCGAAAACCTCAAAATTTGCCATTTCAAAGCAGTATTTTGTAATTACTTTTAGTACTTAAATTAGTTCTTAAATGAAAATATATTATTACCGCATGGAACTTAAATTCGTAAATGATTATATAATTTTAGACTGATTCAAGTTATTTTATGCTTTCATCTAAAATAACAAAATTTTGTGATGTAGCGCACGCGCCATTTTCTCAGTGCATACCACTATTTAAAAATCATGTTTACAAACGAAATCAAATATCAACGCTTATAAAGAGTGAAATTCGATTCGAGGAACATCCAGGAATATTATATCTCAACATCAAATTTTTTTGAATTCACGTCGCAACGGCGTCTAGATGATCTATTCTGCAATGACCTTCATGACTCATTGTATGTAACTCTACGGAGTGACTTAAACTTTTTTACGTTTGCAGATATGAACGTTGCAAATCACAAACTTTGTTGAGTATTGATATTCACTATTATTGAGTTGAAATTCAATATTTGTAATTTTTCATTCAGATAAGTTAAGAATTCTTATTTTAATCTTAATTTAAATTTATTTTGATTTTATTATACATATATCTCTATTTTTCTGAAAGAAAATAATTCGTAGAGCTTCACAGATTTTGAGGGAAGTGAAGTTCACAACCTTTAACACGTTTCTTGAGCAAAGAAAAAAATAAAATAAAAAAAAGTTCAACGCATTATTGAAAAAAATGTTCATTTCCCTACCTAAAAATTATTCAAACTCTGGATAAACATTTTGGGAAGGTAAAAGCTTTTTCTGATACAAATAAAAATTCACCATAAAAAAGTGAAACGAAGCTTAAGACATTTTATTAAATATTTTTGGTATTGAAGGTTGCGAAGATAATAATGTTTCCATGTACTATGAAAGTAAGGTTTCTTCATTGTCTTTTTTTTGGGGGGTTAAATATTTTTCAAGTAAAAATATTGTTAGTCCCGAAATTTTGACATTTAAAAAAAAAATTTTAATATTAAGGGTTACAAACGGGTGTTCTGACTCGGTTTGAGGCTTGCAATTTGAATTAATATATTTTTTTTCAAAAGAAAAAACTTAGAAAAAATTAATCTCTGAATTGTAATTTTTTTTAATCCTTCAACTATTTAGGGTAGGCTGAAGGTTAACCTTTTGCATCCGAGGCCAATTTTTTCTAGTTAAATGAGATTAATTTTTGTTCAGAAAGTAGAGGCTTCGGAGTGTCGATTTTTGATAACAAATTATCCAAGCATTGGAATTTATCTAATAGAGAGATGAAAGTATTTCAGCTTCTTTTTGTGCTTTTAAGCGGAACTATTTTCCAGTATTACATTAGTGGTCTCGTCCGACACTCGCGGTTTTTTTTATATCTTCGTTGTCCCATAAACGTGAGTTTCGAAAGTAATCTTTAAAACACTAGCTAAAATTAGTATAAATGCTGAAATTAAAAAAGTAAAATTATAAAAAATAAAAATTACTTAAGCTGCAATAAGTAACATAAAAAATGGAAATTATTGTAAAAAATCCGTAGAATAAAAAGAGCGAAATCAGTATAATATAAAAGAAGAACTAGGTACTTAAAAATAATATAGTATTTTTCAAGAGTACTTAAACAAAAGCCTTAAAATTGTTTAAAAATATACTAAAAATGCGAGTATACATAAATATTTCTGTGAGAAAAAATCTTATTACATAGAAGCAGAATACAATACCTACAATTTCAAAGCAAAAGCCTTCCAAATTAAATCAATAATTACCGTTTAAAGTCTCAAAAGTTAAATCATCTTTAAATTACAATCATTTATAATTTTCTTTTCTTTCAAACTGAAAGCTATTAAACTTGCACAATTTTTATTTTGAAGCTTTCAAACTGAACATGAGGAGGGTCAATAAGGGCTGGTTTTGGACCCAAAATCAGAGAATAATATATTTTTTTTTGAGGAAAAAAAATCTCAAAAATATTTTAACTAGTTTTCTTGCAATTTTTTGAGGCAAGAACCTTTCTAATTAAACGATCGTAAGCAGGCGCGGATCTACAATGGTGGCGAAACAGCGATCGCCCCCCCCCCCCAGCAGTGGAACTGAAGTAAAACTTGAATAATTCTAGAAATAAGCATTAAAAAGTCTACATGTTTAAATTTGTAACACTCCAGATTAAGCAATTGAAAATTTAGAGACTATTTTAAATTTGAGGCCTTAATATTAAACCTTTTTATTAGAATTAGGCATCTAATGCTACATAATTTAAAATTGATTTTTTTTTTAATTCAAAAAAAAGTTGCTAATTTCAACCTCCAAGCATCAATAACTAAGATTGTTGATTGAAATTGTACACATTTTTAAAATTATGATTTTATATAATAATGTAGTGATGTTTAAAGTGATTAGATAGATCTTTCGACAAAGAATCGATAAAATTTCCAATAAAAAAATTAATTTACTATTATTTTCAATGTACAAAATGAAAAAATTCAAAATGGAAAACAGTAAAAACTTAACAATTTATAGACTATGAAAACCAACTCAAGTACAAAATTCGTAATTATAAACTTTGAAGCTTTATAAACAAATTGATAATAAAATACGTATTGTTCACATAAACCATTTTTTCTTCATATTTTACTTTAAAATATTTTTTTTTCGTTATCAATAAAAGAACTTTGCATTACAAATAAAATATGTGAAAATTAAACGATTTTAGCGAACTCAAATCATAAATATCACAAACCGGAGAACTGAAAACGTCAAAACGACATATATATAAATATAGAAGACGATTTTAATTATAAAAAAGATAAAAAGTATAAAAATCAAAGCAGACGTTACTGCGACAATTTAAATACACAAATCACAATCAGTAAACAGTTGAACACTTACTGAAGATTAGTGCAATTCGTTCTGTATATACATTGAAGCCATTATTTCCGATTACGTCCAAGTGAAGAGGGGAGTCGTGATTTTTTTTTCAACATTTCCATTCAATTTTTCAAGAATTATTGAGAATTATTTTTCTTTCAATGAGCAGTCGAGCACTTGTATAATGGGGATGTCTCGACTCGTCTCGACGTGTCATTTCTCTCAGACGCCATATTTAAAATCCACTAACTTTTTCACTTTTTCATACTATTAAAACAAAGGCTTGTTTTTCTGAAAAAAATGTCTTACAAATGCAAACAAAGACAATATAACATAAACAACATGATTAAAACGATGTTTCAAAGCCTTTTGGGTATTATTTTTATGACACGAAAATGTCGTCTGCTGCGGGTACTGTCTGCTATCGATTTTTCGCAGTTGGGGTGGCGCGAAAATTCAAATTAGAATAAAAACATTGTAAATACATAAATTTAGATGCTTTTTCACGTAGCTGAATTTCGAAATTCAAAATTTGATTAATAATTATTTATTCTTGATTTTTTTAAAAAATGAAATAATTAATTTGGAAAGTTAAATTTAGTGTTTTGTATTGAAACAGGCATCTTTCTATTTAAAAAATTTGTATATTTTTATAAATAGAACTGTTTACTGTAAATAAAAAAGCAGGGTTTTCCAATCATGTACTATTTCCAGTTAGATTTTTAGTTATAATATTATTTAAATTTGTTTTTCAAGTAATGACATTCAACTCATAAAAATGGTTAAATAAATGTTGACGGTTGGCAATCATTTGTAATTTTCATTAAAACTTGTAATTTTCTGGAATAATTGACTATATGACAATGACCAAAAATAAAATTTTACAGGATGAACAAAAACTGCGTATTTTTTACAAAGTCACAAAAATATAGCAAGGACTTTTTTAGGTCTGTTAAATATGTGCAATATATGCATTCCTTGATATGCCAAATTTTCAAAAAATATTCGCTCTAGAATTTTAGAATTCATGAAAGTATGAGAATGACAATTGCAGAAGGACCTAAAATAAAATTATTAAAATGCAACATGATAGAAAAGTATTCAAGATTATACACTTATGTGACCATACTGTTATAATGTTTCAGAGAAGTGGAAACATTTTTTTTTTAATTTTCTATGTTTGACGGCGGAAAAACCAAGTGTTCCTTATCCAATTGTCATTCTCATAATTTTAAAATTCAATTTTTCGAGTGAAAGAAATGATTTTTACATATTCTTAATATGTATCGATAAATAGTGTCCTAAATTACTTGAAATCGTAAAAAAACAAGAATTTAGAAAAATTGGTCCTTATACAATTGTCATTCTCATGTCTTCAATTGCATTGTAATCCACGATGTAGTTTCAATTATGGCTTGATTTTTTTTATCTTTGCAACAAGTCTAAAGATAAAATGTGATGTATACATCAGAAAGATAAAACAGAGGTTTGCTTCATTAGCTCTCATTATTCAACACTTACGAGTAGACTGCGTTTCAGTTTCGGCTTAGACGGATTTTAAAATCAGTGTTTTTAGAATATACATATAATTCGTCAGATATTCTTTATACAAACAGAAGATTACAAATTAAATATTTATACAGACTAATTCGACTTTTAATAAACCCTATCGAGTCCTTCCACTTCCTTCTTCTCTCCAACCTTTCCAATCACATTGATTGAATTTATCCTCAGCATCGTGTGCTGAACTCTATAAACTGAAACAAAAAAGTTTTAATTCAACTCTCCAGCAATTTCAGTTCTCTTTTTTTAAAAACTTTAAGAACAAAATTTGAGGACTCTTACAGTTTATCCTGCGGTATTGTTTTCTTGGCTTGAACCTAAAATGCGTTTTGGTGGTAGAAAAGGTTTTCTCAATGACAGTGGCATCGACAGAAACCAACTCTTTACTAAGTATGGGTTTCCCGACAAGAGAGAAGTCAGTGCCACCCACAAGTAATACTTTTTCAAGGAGTAATTTATCCCCAGGATTCGGAGGCCAGTAACCCTGGACGACTATGATGTCGTTGGTGGTTACTTTGAACTGTTTGCCGCAAAGATGAACTACTGCAAAAAGCCGACCTGCTTTTTCGGTTGCAATCTGTTTATTAATCTCTGCTATTACATCTGTCAAAAGAAATGAGATTTTTTGTATTATATTCCAGCCTTCAAAGTTAAACAATTCCAAATTTCAAGCCGTTAAAGCGAAGGGATTTTCAACATCAATCATTCACAATTGCACATGCTTGAATTTCAAACGTTCCAATGTAACCATTCCAAACAAAAAGCTTTCAAAATAATGTATCCAACTTCCAGCCTTCAAAGTTCAAATCGAAATTTAAAGTACCTATTAAAATTAAAGCGTGTAATTGCAGTGATAGAAATTGGCCCAATTCAAATATCGAAAACCAGAGCTCAAATTGGAAAGTTCAAAAATAAATAATTCATAATAATAACTATAATAACAAATACTAAGTAGTAAAATTACAGATACCGTCATTCTAGCCTTAAAATTTTAAAACTAAAAATGTTCAATTTAAAGTATTTATTAAAGCTAAAATTCTTGAGACTTAAATGTCCATAATTTCAAAAAATAGTTTCACATTTTAATTCAAGACGTTCGAAATTAAGCAGTTAGAAAATACAAGGCTTAAAAATGAAGATTTTCGAATTCCATCATACAAAAGTTTTAATTTGAAAAAAGTTAATTTTAAAGAATTGAACATTAAATAATTTTATGATTAAAACGTACAATAATATTTAAACGAACGGAATTGAATAATGTTTAAACTTTAAGATCTTGAATCGAAAATCGAAATATATTTCCAAATTAGAGTTCGAAATTTAAAATTTCAATCTAACGCATCAGAAAATAAATAATTTGAAATTCAAAGCTTTCAAACGTGAAGAATTTAAAGCAGAAATTTTCTCAAAATAGAACAATTAATAATGCGGTCATCGAAATATCAAAATTTCCATATTGGTATAGTAGTTGAGCTACTTAAGGTGATTAGGAAACTAATGAAAAGTACTGACCATTCGCCAGTTTTTCATCTTCTTCGGTTGTATTTGGAACCAACGTTCGGTATACTGGAGGATCGCGGATCCACGGCACCCAATGATATATTCCAGCTACTTGTTGACTCCATAATCTGTGAACTATTATTAATTTATGCTTGTTATTATTATTACTCAAATTCCACAATTACAGGGTGGCCACTCAAATCTCGAAAAAAATTCTAGTCATTAAAATTTTCAAGTTGAAAATTAAAAACTCAAAATTGAATAATTTTATATTCAAATGTTCAATATCGTAAGTAGAAATAAATTATTCAAAATTGTAAAATTCCAAAGCACTAACCTTCAAACTTAGAAATTAATTCAATTTGAAGCTTGCAATATCTCAAAATGGAAAACATTTTTGAAAAATTTTTAGATTGACATCGAGGCCTTAATTCCAACATAAACAATGCATGCAAAACTGAAAATGTTCAAACTTAAGGCTTTCCAAGTTCGAAAATTTCAATTTGAAGTACTTAGAATTGTAAAATATCAAATTGGAAGCCTTCAGTATTTTATACTTTATTGAAGTATTATTTGAATTTTAAATTGTTCCATTTAGAAAAATTTTACTAAAAAGAAAATTGTCATTTTCGAAATAATTTTCACTCTCTTTTAAATTTTATAAGTATATTTCAGTGGATAAAAGCTTATATGTATTATGATGAACTTTTCAATTCAATGATAATTTAATAAACACTAAATTGCAGCCCATACGAATATAAAAATAAAATAAGATTTTTTATTAATGTTTGCTTTACTTCAATTTTGCAGGGAAAAAAATGAATTGCAGCAAATACTTAAAATTACTATCTCCATTCTAAAAATTAATTTAAAAAACATAAATTAACAAATTAAACTCAAAGACAATCTTGCAAATAAGGTAGTTTAACGATAATTATTAGTTGATTAATATTAAATATCGATATAAAAGAGAGGTTATGACACAATAACGTCAATAAAAGGAATGAACTGGCTGCATTCGTATAGCACTTAGAAAACACAAGTTTTATAGACAAACCTGGAGAATTTTGTGGAGCAAGTAAGTTGTTATTGACTTTTTTTAAACAATTATTGGCCGCAAGCGCGAAAAGTCGAGAGAAACCTGTAAATGACGCCATGATGGTACAGAGCATGGTACAGAGTACAGCAGAGTACAGGCAGACCTGGTATAGGCAAAGATATTTTGGTACAGGCTAGGGATGTTCGATTCCGATTCGATTCAATTCTGTAAAAAATCGATTTTTTGGTGAAAAGATTCGATTTTGGAATCGATTCTTCGCTGTTCAATTTTCTTGAGAATCGATTCTTTACCGCCAGAATCAAAGAACTGTTCTCTTTTTTTTCCTGTACCCTGCCTGCAATTGCCTGTACTAAGGTTCGTCTTTGGTTTTAGTGTTTTACCAGAGGCAGTCAGAGACGAAGCTCCTTATGGCTCTTTCACAGCTCGTACAGCCAGTAGTGTAGCCAAAAAATCTTTCCTATATGAAAGATTAAATCAGATGCGTGTGTATTAATTGAAATTTTAAGCATAAACTGATATAAAAATTGTAAGAAGATAAATATTTTTACGAATGGATTCTTGTGCTTTCATTTGGGAAAGGCGACTAAACCAAGAATTACCAAACAAATAATGAATTATAAACAACTAATTACAAGAAAAATACAGTAATTTAAAATTTTCGATTTTATAGGATCGATTCTTGCAGAATCAATTCTTTTTTTTATTTTTATGTGAATCGATTCTCCTTCATTCGATTCAGATTCGATTCTTTTCGACGAACCGAACATCCCTAGACTACAGACAGCGTAGAGGGAAAATTTGAAGATAGGTATAATAGAGGCGACCATGCAGTGGGCAGCTTGATGCTCGCTAAGTGGAGCTACACGATCGGGAAAGGCCAGCCCTATCCGACTCTAAAAAAGATGGCCGGTCCTTATTGCTAAGAGTTTCTATCTTACAATTTTGACCGCACGGCGGCGCTTCCCGCGTGTGGCCCTACAATGACATGTAATCTAATGGGAGAGATATTTGAAAAATAAAAA
>JAUMHM010000071.1:8626327-8647137 GCA_032362435.1 Melikaiella ostensackeni | reverse complement strand
ACTTGTCCGTATTATTTTTGTAAATAGGACTATGGTGAAGCTTGTACTTTTTGCACGCTTGTAAATTAGAAATTTTTCATGCTCGGAATTTTGAGACACTTTTGTCTTTTGCCGTTAGTTTTTACTGCAATAGATGCGGATGTGACTTTACTGACACTAAATCTTTGTAGTTGTTGAGAAAAAGTCCTACATGGAACCTAGAATCTAGATCATTATTCTTTGCAATTGAAATTGTTGTTAATTTCATTATAAGTTGGCGATACAAGGGAAACATTAATAAGTAAAGCTCTAGATATATTCGCCCTCATAATAACAGACGAATGACGCTATCAGTTTGACTCTCATTTTTTTCACATTGATTGCTTAAACAAAAATTGTTTGAAAAAATTTGAGACAAATTTCTGCTGCATATTTTGAGAGGCTGAAATTATGTTGGGTAGCGAAAGTTGTTTTCTTGTTATTTTCACTGACTGTTTAAACAATAATTGTTTCAAAAAATATTTTGAAAATTCGTATTCATATTTTGAGAGCCCTAAATGAGCCCTAGATTATAGTGCAAAGAAATATTGCCTAGGTTGTTTTTTTCGATGTCTGGTGCTGCTATCTTAACGTCAAGCTAGCATGACCACGGATTTTTTTTTAAATTGCGGAGCGTTAAATTTTGCAATGGGGCATTGAGTGAGCCCTAAATTATAGTGCAAAGAAATATCGCCTAGATTGTTTTTTTTCTATATGTGGTGCTGCTATCTTAACGTTAAGCTAGCATGACCACGGATTCTTTTTTTATATTGCGGAGCGTTAAATTTTGCAATAGGGCATTGAGTGAGCCCTAAATTATAGTGCAAAGAAATATCGCCTAGGTTGTTTTTATCGATGTGTGGTGCTGCTAGCTTAACGTTAAGCTAGAAGCTCCACGGATTTTTTTTTTAAATGGCGGAGCGTTAAATTTTGCAATAGGACATTGAGCCCTAAATTATAGTGCAAAGAAATATCGCCTAGGTTGTTATTTTCGATGTGTGGTGCTGCTATCTTAACATTAAGCTAGTATGATCACGGTTTTTTTTTAAATTGCGGAGCATTAAATTTTGCAATGGGGCATTAAGTGAGCCCTGAATGAACCCTAAATTATAGTGCAAAGAAATATCGCCCAAGTCGTTTTTTCAATGTGTGGTGCTGCGAACTTAACTTTAAGCTAGCAGAATCGCAGTTTTTTTTTTTTAATGCGGAGCATTAAATTTGGCAATAGGGCATTAAATTAGCCCTAAATAAGCCGTTAGTCCCCCTACGGGTTATAAATTCATTTTCACAATCTGGTCATGTCAGCTTAACATTTAAATTAAAATATGAATTTGAGATATGGAATAATATTGTTTTCAGGAAATTTATCGCTTTCACTGAAACAAAAGTTTTTCTTCTTTGTAAAATTTTACAAAAGTAGATGAGTAGGTTTTGAACAGCAGTTGTCTCAAATTGCGTTTTTATTTATACTTCATTTATATTAATTCAGCACCCATTATTATCAACTGCTAAAAAAGTGTATTTAATTTCTGTCTATAGCTATGAATTAAAAAAGAATTAGTAGTCACAACATTAATGTAAAGATGATAATCTAATTATCAACATTAATTAACTATGTTAATAATAGGATTGAAACAGTGATACTTAATTTTTCAGATTCGAATGCTTTCAAAATCTCATCGTTTTATAAATGTTAATATTTCTGAATTTGGAAGTTTGCAGTTTCTATTGCTTTTAAAATTTGAACTTGAAGGCATATTTATTATTTTTTTAATTTAAAGACGATAAAGTTTTCTTTCTCAATTTTTCAAATCAAATAGTTTCTATAGACATTTTTAATGTTTTTTTTTCTTTCTTAATTTTACCCGCAGGCACCAAGATGGGCATGCTTTCTCTGCGCAGTCGGTCTCTTCGTTTACCAAAGTTTGGATGCCATTGACGGCAAACAAGCCAGAAGAACGGGAACTTCTACCCCATTGGGGGAACTTTTTGATCACGGGTGTGATTCCATTTCCACAGGTAAACTGAAATGAACTTCCGGTTTTACATAATTTAGTCGATTTAAACATTTTTTATTTGATGAATATTTAAGTGAAAACTTTAAATTATTGAAAATTGACCAGAAACAATAAATTTCATAACAAAAAATTGAACTTCGTCGGGAATATTTTTCCTTATTAATATTTATCAACAAGTTTTTTAATCAACTATAGTTTAAAAATCTGTAGCTGCTTATATATACGTAAGTTTTCTTTCTAATTTTAAAATAATTTTTAAGGTTTTCTTTGTTAATGATTTTAAATTATTTCGAAGTATTTGTATGTAATATGCTTAGGGTATAACGTTTTTCTGATAATGATATTATCATTGTTCCTTCTTGCCATTGACTTCCATAATGATATTTATCAAGCTTGGTTTTTTAATGATAGTGTTGAGTCTACACTGTAGTGTTTCACGGCTTATGATATATGATACAGTTTTACGTTTCAGATCATGTGGCTAGACTTATTATCAAGATTAATTATCGATTAAATAATAATTGCTCCAAATAAATCGAAGTTTTTTAATTAACGAAGACTGCAAAAATACAGCAGATTTACAGTTAGCAAAGAAAGTTAGAAACTTAGATTTTAAAAACATTTTTTGAAAGATACTGAGAACCATTGGAATCTGATCAGCAGTGTCTGTAAAATATTTCCCTTGCCGCCTGAGCAAATAGCATCCTTAGTTCGTATGACTTACGCATGACGCATAAAGTCAAAACCGTTAATTTTCTTTTAATTATCTTTCCAGTTTTCGTAGCCCTCTCGGCGTGCATAGCTGTACAATTGGGCTACTATCCAACGTGGATGTTTTTTCAATGCTTCTGCGCCATGACGCTTTTCTACTGTGCGCACTGGCAGACTTATGTTTCAGGTAAATTTGAAAAACGCAACTTCTAAGTCTTGTTACTCATTAAACGATTGAATTTCATTATTCAATCGGAATGACTTGCTTTCAGATATTGCTCAAATTTCGAGTCACGCTATTCATTACTTACGTAATCTTCACTATTCTTATTTTTTCTTTATTGATTCTTAATTCTTTTGAAATATTTTTAATAAGCTTTGTCACAGGGAGCCATTGAAATAGGAAACTGAGAATTCAGTTAGAGCTAGAAATAATCAAGAAATAACAGTAAATTTATATTCTTGTTTGAGAATTTAAAACAGTATATACACTATTTTATCATTTACGGAAGGTCTATTGAAATAATGTAAATAAAAACAAAAATTATCATAGAAGTTAATGTTAAAGTTCGTTGAATTGTGAATTTTACATTACAATTTTGTCAACTAATTTAATTAACGAGGATTATAAACTGAATAAACAATTTTTTTCTCATTTTTTTTCGGATTTCTAATCGAATAAAAGTTCAATTTATTGATCATTTAAATCTTAAACCACTGCAAATTGAACAATGTTTTCTATGGAAAGTTTATACGGATGAAAAATTTTGATTTGCAACCTTTTTTCTTGACTTTAATAATGAATAAAATGTAGAGTGGTTTTCAATACATATTTATATCACCAAATGTTACTTTTTGAGATATATTGATTTAAATGTTCGAGAAAAATTCTTAAAACATGAAAAAAGGAGAATTAATTTGAAAATATTTTCCAATGTTTGAGTGATCTCTCTCAATTATTTCCCCTACTTTAAAAATTTAATTGAAAATATTTTGTTTAGGTTCCTTAAAATTTGGCAAAGTGGATGTCACAGAAGCCCAATTCACGATAATAACCATTCATCTCATCTCGGCAGTATTCGGACCGAAAATTTGGATGATGGAGGTTGTATTTATTTTAAATTTTAGCCCTAATTATTATTCTTTTACATTTTTACGTTTTTTTCTTACGTTTCACGTTACAACCGAAGTTAAAGAAAACTATAAAGAATTGGGAATAAATTATGATGAAGATTAATTTTCAAATTTGAGAAAATTCTATTTTGTTTTGTGACTAATGAAAACTGTTTAACTTGAATTTGTTGTCACTAATGAATTTGATAAACATTTTTATTTTGTAGGTAAAGTGAGGGTAATTAGAAAATCTTGAAGAAGTAAAAATTTTATAATTTGGTAGTTTTTCAAATTTGAATCTTTTCGAAAAGTGAGTGTTTCCAAAATTCGAATGCGTCTGAATTAAAAATTCGACGCTTTTCAAATTTGGGCAATCGTAGACTTTTGAGGTTTAAAAATTTATCTCTAATGAATTTGAAAACTTGTACATTTGATTCTTTTTGAATTTTTCGAAATTAGAGAGCTTTTCAATTTTAAATGTCATATAAATATTAAAACATCAATAGCCAGTTTTAGGAAAGTGCTTTTTTTATTAACTAGTGGATTAAGTGGATTAAAGTGGATTTTAGTTGGATTGCAATTTTTAAATATTTTTCAGTATCTTATTCTCATATAATTTCCGGAGATAATGCTTGTTTTGCAATTTTCCAAGGATTTTAAAATTTTGGTCGGCTTTTTAATTTAATATGCAAAAATTGTAAAGTTTAAAAGAATGAATCTTTAATAACTGATCGTTAAGCTGGAATATGAAAGAGTATAATATGAAAGAAGGGGAATATGGAAAGGAAGGATTAAGAATATTTGGAGTACAATGAAAACGTTTCTTGCAGATACCATTTATAGATGGTTTTGAGTTTAAGTATTTGATAGGAGCGATGACACTGGTTTGTGCGTTGACAAACTTATACACAATCTTCTCGGTGATATTCACCGGAGGAGTAGGCAAGAACGGTTCGACTGTGGCTGTAAGTTGGCTAGTTAGACTCTTTTTGGTTGGAGATGCGAAAAGTAAAATTCTGGGATCAGCATGGCATGAGGAGCGGCGCTGAAATTTACTGACACACTGCATTATGTTATATGATTACTATATTTACTAATGTCGAACTATTTCACGTCCCCATTCTCTCTTTTTCTAAAAAGAAACTTATCCAAAACTCCCTCAACTATCCTCTTATAGAGAAAAGCATCCCCCCATTACGATTCATTTTTATTCTCAGCCGTTTCTCTCAATCATCATGATTTCATAAAATGCGGAATGCTCGGTAGGCGGTAAAAATTTGCTTTCAATAATCTTTGGGTTCTTCTGATTTCAGGTTTTTGCAGAGAATTGGATAATTTAATATGATTTTTTCAGTAGTATTTGACGAAAATTTGGATGCTGTTGAATTTCGAATGCTTCCAAAGTAGAATTATTTTAACTTCAAATATTCAATACTCGTAAAAAATTTGAATCAGCAAAACCTTCCCCAATTTAAGTTGAAATTCTAAACAGGATTTGATGTAAATTTTTTTATAGAAAGAATATTTCATAATTGTATTGCAAACGGTCATTTCAATGCGGAATCAAGATAAAAATTATTTGCATTGCGCGTCATAACATGCTTGGTAAATTTTCCTATCTTAAAAAGGAGAAAGATAATTTCGAAAAAGTGATTAAAAGGGTAAACTTCCCCTCCGGATTTAAGATTTTAACCATCAGCAGCTTCCTCGTGCCTTAAATTATAGAAAACCAGTAAAGCAAGTGTGTGAAGGTGTAAAAAAATTAATAGAAAGCGTAGAGAGAACTGGACGAATGGAAAATTTGTAGATGACAAAAGGAGAAATGTATCAATGTGTGCAGAAAAACGTAATAGTTTTAATTTACTGTCAATCCTCTGATTTATGAAAAACAGGGTGGCCATTAAACCGAGAAATGACCGGGACTTTTTTCAATGTTCAGTAGAAAAACTTATTCGCAGTATTTGATATTACATGAAGTTATGCAATTTTTAATGAGTTCGATTTGAAATTCTTTAAAATTTATAATGTTCCAATTTGAAATGGCAAAATTTTTGACATTTGTGATGTTTTCAAATTGAAAATTATTCTTTTTACAAGGCCTAATTTTAAAATTCTTTACTTTTAAAGATATAAACTTGAAAGTGATCTAATTTTGAATGATATGGTAAGAAATTCATCGGAAAGAAAAGAAAATTTCTTAAATAATCCATTTTTATATGCTTTCAATTTTAAAATTGAATAATTTCTAATAAATTAATTGTAAATATAAACTTTTCAAAGTTGAATAATTTTTACTGTAAGATTTAAAAAGTTTAACCACGCATTTGAAATCGAAAGCCTCAATAGTCGAACAATTATAAGTTTAAAACGTTAAAAAGAAATTGAATGACATCTGATGGAAGCTTTGTAAATTCTGGAATGTGGATGGTTTAAAGAATAAACTCTTTTAAATGAAGTGTTCAATATTGCACGATATCAAATTGAAACATTTCCAAATTGAATGGTTTAAAATTCAAGTCGTTTTAATTTAAATTGTTTAAAATTAAACATACACCGTAAAGCTCTACGCAAAGTCACTAATTAAATTTTTTGAATTTAAATGAACAACTAAATCTTACACAGTTAAACTCTGCACACAACAATGTTTTTTCAATTGTTTTGCATTATTGTGTGTAGAACCTTCTCGTATGGAACTTATTTGTGAAGAGTTCTTAAACTTGAAATGATTTTAAATCATTAAGTTGGCTTGTGTAGAGTATTTTGATGTAGAATTTAATCGTGTCGAGTTAATTTTAGTTTAAATAAATTTTATTTTCACGTCATGTATAATTTGACGGTATAAAGTTCAACCTCATAAATTTTTTTTAATTTTTCGTAGAGTTTTCAAAATATTAATTATTGAATCATATTGTATAGAGTTTATTTAGATTCGCAAAATTTAATTTATAACTTTGTGTAGAGATTTACGTTGTAGGATTCAATGTCGTCCCAAATAAAAGGCGCAATTTGACAATTATCACTAATTTTTAATTTTTTGAATTTACTCAAATTAAAATAATGTAACTTTCAAGGATTTTATTGCAAAACAAAATTTTGATCTCAATTCTAATTTAAAAATTGTCCGAATTTCCAGCTGGAAATAATTTAATTTTGAACGTTTTTTAAACTAAATAAATTTTGAAATTTTATTAATTGTTGGTGGTAAAATTTATCAAATCTCTTTAAATGTTCCTTGATACTGCATGAAATGATAATTGTTATCTTTAAAATTTCAGTGATTCCAATTTTAAGTTTTGAAATTTTATCAAGATTCAGCTGGAAAGAGATACAATTTTAAGTGATTCTTATTTGGAGATCATCTAATTTTGGAGACTTTGAATTCTAATTTATTTTATTTAGAAGGTTTTGTAGGTTTTATTTTGAAATAATGTGTAATTATTATGAAGTCATTTGAGAATTAAACTTATTGAAATTAGAGGGCCTCCAATTTGTAATTGTAAATTATAGAACTTTTGAACCGATAATATTGCTGAATTTTGAATGTTTTTATTTTAAATGCTTTGAAAGCTTGCATTTTTCAATTTTAAAGACCGGGAAAAATGGTTCCAACTGGGAAATGACCGGGATTTTTTTTCTTACATTTTAGTGGCCACCCTGGAAAACTCTAATATGTAGTATTTTTATTAACATTTTGGAAACTTGTGGGTTTGTTTAGATCCCTTTTCCTGGGCTGACTTGTACGCTGAGTAATTTCGTATCGGTCTTTTGTATGGCCGGCTTCCTTCACGTGTTCATTCAATTCTGTAAAGTCTTTGAGTCCGGTGGGGTTGGAAAGAACGGTTCAACCATTGCAGTAAGTCTTAAGAAATTTGGTCAATAAACGAATTGTACAATTATACAATTTTATGATTGAATTATTTCCCGGTAGAATAGGTTTACAAACGCAAGATTGTATAAAGCATTTACGTATTTTCTTTTTTCGGGAAGAATTTCGAGTGTGTCGATCTGGCAAGGGGTTTTTAGTGTTTTTTTTTATTCTTCTGATTGTTCTGAGCTCGATTATTGCTCGTGCATGTCGCACACAATCTCGGGGATATCTGAAGTGTATCTTTATTCTACTTTCAACTATTTTTCAAGGTATTTTGAGTCTTCAGTATTAATTAAGGCTCCTTATAAATTTGGATGTTACAGAATGAATGCTCTGGCTTGAAAATCAATATAAAAATAACCACACTGCAAAAAAGAAACGATAAACTATATCTTATAAATGCATTTCAAAACATTGCAAATATACTTGAGTAATTTTGTGGATGAACGGTTTTGAAGTGGGAGCTGTTAAAATTTGGAGACTTCGAAAGTAATGCTTTCAAATTTTGTATTCCTTTAATTCGGTGGCTTTGAAACTTTAAAAATTTGCATGATTTTGAAATGTAGACAAAATTCAAAATTTTAAGAATTGCAGGGCCTTCAAAATTTATTGCTTTCAAATTTTTAGATGGCATTGACACTTAATTTTAAACCATTTAAAAACCAGACTTGTTTTCCATTTTCTTTATAATTTTAGCTGTTTTATGTAGAGGGGTTTACTTCGTTTCTTTTATTAAACACAGGTGGGTTTATTAATTAACAAATTAACCTACTACTTAAAATTTTTTTAAAGCTAACGTACAGCTAGCAGGCACGTTTAACAGTTACAAGCGGCTATATCAGAAAAAGTCACGTGATGCTTTAAATGCAAGTAATCCTGGTATCACATTGAAATGACTTGATTTTTTTTGAACATTTGGTGATTAACTCGGATGGCAACTAATGTTTTTTATCACAAAATTGTCTATTTTAAAGGTGATCGATTTTTATGGTAGTAAAAAGAGTGCTGCTTTTTTCAAGTTTGGTCAAAATTGTAATTATTATTTTTTTAACTTGTAATAAAAAATAGAATAATTTTCAGTATGTTGACTCTAGTTTTAAAAAATCTCTTTTGTAAACCTTTTAATTATTGAGGAGCAGGACAACTTTCAAAATCGCAGCTTCATTTTACAAAATACGACATAAATTTTTGTAAATACTTCTCCCGATCTTATCATTTTCATATAATCTTGACTGCCTACTTATAATTCATACTAACATTCACACGTTTTGGACTAATTTTCCTTATTAGGACAGCAAAAAATAATACGAAATTTAAAAAAATCACTCGCATGCTTACACAGGGATTGTATTTAAAGTGACACATACACACATCTAAGACGACAGTAGAAAAAAATGATAATTATACTTTCATCCCCTGTTAGTAATTTCCATGTAAATAAAACATTCATTCTCAAAATATCCGTTTTCTGTTTGGGTGTTTAAAAATATTTGGTACTTTCATTATATGTAATTGCATTTCAGTTGTAGAGTAATCTGGAATAATAAAACTTGTAATTAAAAAAGAATTTTTTGGCTTAAAGTCAAAGTTGAAAGGTTAAATTTGAAAAATAAAAGACCCAAGATTGCAGGTTGATTGTAAAATTTCGTATTTTAATTAACTGAGGGAAATTTCGATTTTCGATTACGTAGTTGCCATACACTGGCACTGAGGTCAAGGTCTTTCCATTATGGGGCGCAGTGGGCGTCGCAGTTTTGCTCGCACAGAGCAGTATGTCCGTCATTCTTGCCGGTGGTGTCGGAAAAAATGGCTCCACCGTCGCAGTAAGTTAGACTGAAAATTGTAGGTCCGATGTGTAGTGCACAGTTTTATTGTTTGTTGAGATTCACGTCCACGAAATTTCGAGATTTATCAGAAATTACACAATTTTTTAAATTTAAACTTATAGGGTCTAAAAAGCTGAAAAATTAAATCTTCAAATTTAAATTTTGCGCCACAGTGACGTCAAAATCGAGAATTCGTGACGTCACTATTCAGTAACATAACTTCAGAAAAAATATAGGTGATGGATTTCGGCGCGAAATTGAAATTGCTAAATTTTCTGTTTTTGCTTTAAAAGCTACGAATAGTATTTGTAAATAACAAATTAAAATAATGAATTATTTTAAGCATCTATTTCAATATAGAATTCGATATTTTGGAATAATAATTAATTGAACTCTTGCTTTGGAATATTTCACAGTTTGAATTCGGGGGTTTTCAAAATTTTCTAAAATTTACAGAGGAAATGTCATTTTTAATAATAAGTGGGCCTGAATCTCCCGAATGCCACAAAATTGTCATCACATTGTCGTTTTTTTTAAACATTTTTTTACCCCACGTTTTCACATCGCCATCAATCATCACTTTCCCTTGTAAATCATCCTTAATTTCCTGCTACTGATATTTTTAGATTTTGCATGGAAATCTTACGCTTATGATTATATTTTCCTCTAGCATGAAGTCGAATGAAATTCGAATGGCTTTATTAACAAATTGATAGTTATTAAAATTGTATTGTTTTATGTAGTTTTATTTTTTTTGCATGATAGAACTTTTTGTAGTGTGTATGTGCCTTGGAATTGAATTAATTACACTTTGATATCTCTAGTCTTGTGTGTTTTATGAATTAAAGCTGATGTATCTTTGCTGGGAAAGTAGGTCTTTTTAAATTTCATTGAAATAAAGGTGAAAGCTTTGAGCCAGATTTATTTCTTAATAAATTGTAAGAGTTGTAAATAAATGATTTGATTAACTTATTTTTGATTCTATAACTCTAAAGAGTAAGATTTCTAATTCTAATTCATTTTTATGATATTTTATGACTGCTTTCAAAATTTTTATTTATAAACTTCTTTCTTATATTACCAATTTGCTCTTATGATTGTTTTGCTTTTGTTTGTACTTTGGTTTTTATATGAAAAGGATTTCTCTGAGAGAGTAATTTTTTCAGGGTACTTCAGTCTTATCACCAATCATCCCGTTTAGTTTCGTGGTTGTGCCGGCTTTTATAATATACAGAAAAAGTGCTGAGCACGTTTATGAAAACCACCCGGCGCTCTATATCCTTGCGTTTGGAATGGTCGCTGCAAAAGTTACCAATCGTCTCGTGGTAAGTATCTTTCGTTAAGAAAAATTGAATCAATTTTAATTCGAAACATTACGACTTTGAACGTTTCTGAATTTAGAAGTTTTCAAAGTGTAAGGATTTTGAATTTTGAAAGCGTATGAATACTGCGCCTTTTTAAATTCGGAAGGTATTGAATATATATATTGTAAATTTGGAGATATTCAAACTTATTTGTTTCGAGCTTGAAGTTTTTCAAATACTGAATGCATCGCGTTCGATGACTTTCAGATGAAGAGAAACAAAAAAAAGTATTTTTATATTTTTCAGGTCGCTCATATGACCAAAAACGAGATGCAATATTTAGATAGTTCGCTGATTGGACCAGCCATGCTGTTCCTTAATCAATACTTTAACTTCTTCATCAAGGAGTACTACGTTCTGTGGATGTGTTTTGTAAGTACTGAAAATTTATATTTCTTGAGATTTAAGACTTTTTTTTATATTCATCCACAGAAAAAGAAAAGACTGTCAATTTGTTGGACAAACACTTTTTAAAGTTCAAAAATTCACACTAGTCATTTTCGAGTCATTTTCTGGACAAATGAGATTTAGGCATGGATTTAGGTTACTGGACTAACCAAGTGCTCTCGTTAAATATCGACTATTATCGATTAATTGTCCATCAATATCGATTACTATACAAAAATTTCGATTGATATCGATAAGTATAAAATGAAGTCGATGAATATTAACATCTATTGATTGTTATCGATTAGGATCGATATTTGTCTAATAACTAATGTTTATCATAAAATATTCAATAAGTGCTTCAATAACAAAAAAAATATTTTAAATTAAAAAAGAACAGAAAATACTCTAATAGTAAAATAGAAATAAGTACAAAATGCAGAATATTTAATTTAAAAAATTACTAATGTAAAACATAAAAATGTCAAAAAATAATCAATCAAAAACCATGAAATATTGTTTGAAAAAAAAATTAAATAACCAATATAAAAATAAAAATCATATAAAGGAGAAATTAAACTTAAAACTTTACTTGATTGCACATATCAAACTAAAATGGAAGTGTTTTTGAAAATATAAAAATAAGAGGTAAAATGTTTCCAGCGTAGTTGAAAATGTTTAATGGTAACAAATTTTTACTTGAGCTTCTATACATTCAGGGCATTATTTCTCAAGTGTATGCACTCAAAAAATAAAAGTTGCCAGCCCAAGTCAAACTTGGATGAAGTGTCGTCCTATTGGATAGTACTTTATGGGGGGAAAAATTTGTTATTTGGATGAATATTTACCAAAGGAGAGCGGGTGAAAATTTTTGGATTTTTGTGGATACTGTCTATTCCAGCGATTTTTAACTCTTCTAATAGCGATGAAAAAAATTGGTCCAGTACAGTTCCGATAGGGGTTTTCACGCCATTTCTACTGTTCATAAACACTTCAAATAATATTTCCCCCCACAAAGATGAAGGTCAAGAAAAAATTTGACTTTTATGAAAACGGCACAGTTTTTTCATTTCTTTATCTCAAAAGAAAGTTTAGGTTTTTCTTTTTGAGAGCCTTCAGGTTACAAAGGGGGATTTTTATTGTTTATTTATGAAAATAAGCAATGAGTGGTTTTTGAGAATATATCATCTGTTTTGGAGATTGTGAGCTCTTTAAATAGCAATAAGAGAGGTGTTTACAAAAGTTTCAATAGGCGGTTTCACCCCCTTTTCGTTGATCATAACCATTTTTTGAAAAAATTAATTTTCGACTTTCAAAAATCAAGGTTAAAAATAAATTTGATTTTTTTAAAAGAACGATTTCTTTTATCAGAAAGAAAGCTTGGACTTTTTCCTTTATTGAAAAAAAAACGGTTACGACTAATTGGAAGTATTGAAATTAAAAGTGTTGAAAATCATCACAATTGATGGTATGTTCTCGAAAAGCACTCAATGTTTATTTTCATAAATAAACAATAAAAATACCACTTTTTAACCTCAAAGCTTTTAAAGGGGAAAACCTAAGCTTTTTATTGAGATAAAAAAATGTACAAAATGTGCCTTTTTTCCAAAAAAGACAAAGTTGTTTTTGACCTTCATTTTTGAAGGTCTAATATTTATTTTTTCAAAAAATGTTTATGATAAGTGAAAAGGGTGTGAAAAAACCTATCGAAACTGTACTGAACCAAATTTTTTTATCGCCATTAGAAGAGTTGAAAATCGCCGAAATAGACGGTATCCACGAAAATCCCAAAATTTTCATCCCTTCATTCTCGAGAATTTATCCAAATGACAAAATTTTTTTCCATAAACTATTATCCCACAGCACAACACTTTGCCCAAGTTTAACTTAGATCGGACAACTTAGATTTTTTGAGTGGATTATAAATGTTGTTTATATTGGAATTTTTCTTTATGTTTTTTAATAATTATTTTTGAACACGTATTCTATGTTGGTCTATAAGTCAGAAATGTCAGAAAACATGGAGTAATAGTAAGGAGACCAAACTGTGTGTCAGAAATTTGGTTGCAAGTTTTCCGGACAGAGTTAGGGGGAGGACGTACGTTAAATTGTAAAGGAGTTCGCCTCGTTCTGAGTAGAATATCTGCGAGAGCTGCGAGAGGTTTTTGATTGGTGGGTTATTCATGATTCAAATTTATCGCCAACAAACCCCCAATTAAAAACTTCTCGCAGATATTCCAATCAAACCGAGGCGAACTCCTTTACAATTCAATGAACGTTTTCTCCCAAACTATGCCCGAAAATTTGAAGGTCATTTTTCATTAGTGCGCGCATTGTCGTTCAGTCTTCTTATTATTACTCTATGATGAAAAGCAAGTAACTTTATTCTATTTTTTTTCATCACAGATATGGGTTACCCTCGACTTAATGCGGTACTGTGCGCAAGTTTGCGTGGAAATCTGCGCCCATCTCAACATCCAACTCTTCAGGATACCCGTGATGGATCATCGCATAGGTTCTCAGCTCTCGGAGAAAAACGGTACTAACAGGTCACTACGTCCTAGGTTACCTAAGAAGTATCACTAGAAAATCCATCTGTGATAATGAATGCGCTACGCAGTTTCTACAATGATTTCCTTCTCCCTCTCACATTGTACATACACGAGGTTCTCAAAGGAGCTGGAGTTCATTCCTTATCACGCTAAGCTCTTTTCTCTTCCAAGTAGCATTGAAGTCAAAGGAAAACGTCCTAATGTCAGTGCGAATCGCAGTATATTACTTAGAAATCATATTATTTCTTCGTATCCTGATATTATACACGTCAACTATTAATTTCTTAGGAAATGAACATCAATTTTCTATTATGGGAAATATTTTCAAACTATGGGTTTGTCAAAATTTTCAAACACAATTTTTTTTTCAAAGAACTCCCCTGTTGGTCAAAGAATTGAAAATTGTTTGTAATGAATTTAAAAATTCTATTTTTTGAGAAAAATGAGTCATCTGAATATTTTTACACTTTTTTTTTTAAATGCCGAAAGCTTAGACTATTTCATTTTAAAAGAAGAGATCGTTATTCTACTTCTAGAGAAATTTGATGTTTATTATATTATTTGGATATAATAGATGCCTTTTTTTGGATAAATATAAAATATTATCAATTAATAACGGTGAGGATTCAATTGAACAAAAGTGCAGTCTTGCCAAAAAAGTTACCCAAAAATTACTATTAATAATAGCATTAGCACTACTTTAAGATTACTGATTCCTTAGTAATTTTTTGACGGAATAAGATTTAGGTTGACCTAACTTTTGGTCAATTGTGTACACCAGCGACCAAAATCGGCTACTATCCATATTGATTGATTTTTATTGATAAATATCGATTACTATAGATTATTGTCGAAAAATGTAGATTACTGTTGATACAAATATTGATTACAATCGATTATTGCCGATAATTATCGAATGATATTTATTATTGTTCACGAATATTGATTATTGTCGGTAAACATCGATTTCATTCGATAATAATTTAGGACGGTCGTCTTTCTGAGATAGCCTGTGACTAATATAGGGTTTACAGAAACAGGGAAAATGAAACCAGAATTAATTTGAATATGTATTTTGAAAAAAGGCAGCAATAAATTTCTCGGGAAAAAGTTAGTTTTGGGTCCAAATTAACTGCCTATTAATAATTATTTAACATTTCATGTTTTTTCTTAACCTCCTTATAATTATTGGTAACTTTGATCCAATCTTAATACAAAATAGCCCATTTTTTCATTGGAACATTCTCTACAATTTTGTTCGTTTCATTAAAAATATTTCGTTTAGGATTTGTTGCATAAATACATTTGCTAGAATCTATAGTTTCTGAACAAATTATTTTAGATAGAATTTAATGAGAAAAATTGTAGAGAATGTTTCAATGAAAAAAGTGAGCAATTTTTTAATTAAGATTGGATCAAAATTCGAATAGTCATGGAATTAAGAAAAAACATGAAATGTGAAATAATTATTAATAGATAAGTAATTTTGATCAATACACATTTCACCCAAATATTGCTCGAAATTTACTCGCTGAATTGTTTTCCACCAATCAAAGTATTGATCAATATTGTCTATAGCATTTTTTTGTACTTTCATGGCAATCTAAGATTAAAGCGAATTGAAGTTTGGAACCATTGCATACCTACATATTTACGCACATTTGAAGCCTCGGCAGAATAAACGTTGGATCAACACAGGTTTTGTGTCCATGGAGTTCTATAGAGTTATTTTTTTTTTAAAGCTATTTTTCTATTTAGCGGAAGCGCTGCAATCGTCACAGTGTCAACGAAAATTCGGAAAGAAATTTAAAAATAGTCGACATTATTTACTTCACATCAATCTCAACCTTAAAAATGTATTTTTCCAAATCTGACTTTAGAAATTTTGAACAGAGGTAAAAACAGAAAATTGCATTTGTTTAAGTGTAAAAAAAATCCAAACCTGAATTCGCAAAATTTCAAAAATAATTAACCTTTTAAAAATAATATGTTCGATATTACTGGCTCTGGACGTTTTACTACTAGCACTTCTGTTTTATTTTTATTAACTTGGCTTCTACAGCATTTCTAGCCCTTTCAGTCTTTTCTGCTTGACATTCTGATAAATTCAAGTTCCTTTTCCTACGCCTGTTCAAAAGTTCTAATTGTAAGTTCGATTTAGAAACGTACATTTTGGAAGTTGAGGTTGATACGAAGTTAATAACCACGACTATTTCGACATTTCTTTACAAATGCAATTTCCACATTTTTGTTGACTGTTTGGCGATTGCAGCGCTTTTACAGAATAGAAGAACAGTTAAAAAAAATGATAACTCTATAAAACTCCATAGACACAAAACTTGTGTTGATCCTTTGTTCTTTCTGCCGAGGCTTCATGTGTCGATAAAAATGGATAATAATATTGGCAGTTGAAGGGTGGCAGTACAGAACTAGATAACCAACAAAATTGGAATTTTTCAAGAAAGCGAAAAAACATTCTGTAAAATCAAAATCACCGTTTTAAGATTTGAAAAAAGTTCGTTCCCGAGCGGAAGTGCTGCTAAATTGGGGCCAAAAAACTTTGATTAGAAAGAGTTGACAATCTCAAGGTAACACTAACAACACATTGGATCAGACTCGGCTGCGGATTGCGATAAATAATGTAATGTTCATTTTAGATAAAAAATACTCCCGAGATATTGATTTTGTGAATGAGGTTAAGAAAGTTTTGATGTAAAAATGTTAGCCAATTCCGAGTAATTGTCAATAGTCATATATTAAAAAATGAGAATTCGAACAAATCTTCTTAACACAGCATGTATTGTTTTTGATTTTTGAAGAATTTTCTATGCAATAAACCCATTTTCAGAAAAGTGTTGGTTATCTAGTTCTGTACTCACGCCGTTCATTGTTAATCCTTATTGATAATAATTGATATATCCATCGAAAAAATTATATATTTATCGGCAATAATAATCAGTATTTATTGACCATAATCGGTACTTATTCAAAATAATTCTTGGGGTAACGAGAAGATTTAGTTTCTGTGACATATTAAAGAAAGTGTAAACAAATTAGGAACTTTAAACACAAATCTTGATCATAGTTGATAAAGTAAAGTCGTTTATTGGTTTTGTTACGAAGAAAGCAAATCATTTCTAGCATAACACGCATTCAGTGTTTTAAGGAAACGTCTGTCCAAGTACCCTATGATTAGGGATTACAAAAGGAAATGCAAAAAGGATATATTTTCATACTGCGTCTTCTTTCATTTGAATTGAGCATCTGAGCTTTATTTTATATGCGAAATTACTTAAAACGAGAGATATAATAGTTGAAAAGAAATGATATCAGAAATTTGTGTTCTTACATTTTTTTTCTCAGTGTGAGCAGTTCAGTTTTCGGGTTTATTTTGGGTATTGTTAAATATGGACATTGGGCACGTTGTTTTATGTTATTTAATTGGAAGAGTGAGCAAATTTCTAAATTGGCGAAGGAAATGTTCTAATTCCTAAACTAAAAAAACTCTCTAACGGCATGCTCTGCACTTTCTTAAGCTTCAAAGCTTCGTGATTTGCACCGAGCATTACTTCTAACTTTACAACAAAATCAGAAGGAATCTCTGTAGAATTGAAGCATCTGACTTTGCTTCAATTTCAAAGTTCCCTTCCGTTATTATAATTTTCATTGACTATTTTATTTGTTATCAATATTCAGAAAGAAGTTTAGAAAGAACACATTTTTCTCTTTTCTTCTTTTTTTTTTCTCTCGAAGTCGAAAAAATATTTCATCTTTCTTCGCAGCGTTTGAGGAATCGAGTAATTCATTTTCAGAAAGCGTTAGGTAAATGTACATATTTTTCCTCCTTGAGAAACAATCGTTCGCACAAGAGTACTTTTACGTATTGCCCTTCTTTTACGAATTAGGGTAAGCGTGAAGAATGCTGACAATATTGATCGACCGCCGAACGCGTTCTTTTATGACTTAAAAAGTTTCGAAAATTGTGTCGGATTTCTTCGAATCTAGTAGCTGGTTATTTTTTAACTTGAAAAATGCTAGAGTTTATTAGTTAGGGTTTGCACGTGAAAGGTTTATTTTTTGGAAGCTTTCAAACTCGCTTATGAAAAAGAAAAGATAAGTATTGTGTTTACTTATTTTTAATCAACTGATAATTCATTTTATTTTTAAATCTATTGTACGTATGGTTGGTAATCAGAGACGAAGAAATCGAAGTTTCTTACCAGGCTTTTTTTAGTTGAATGAAATAGTTCATGAAAGCAAGTTACGATTCTTATATATATGTAGATATGTTTTGCGTACGCGTCTATATGTCTGAAGGCTTTTTGTCGTCGCCCGTTATTCTTACGACTGCCGTTATTATTGTTTTTTAAACAATTTTTTAGGCTATTTTCGCTTCTCACAATCGAACAAACAGTGTCCTCGAAGTACTTCCTAGTAATTATTTATTAAGTAGAAAGCGCAAACTATGAAGGAAATGAGATATTTGTTGCTTCAATGTTTGCGGCATTTTACTTAACACGAATTGTTCGTTTGGATAATAGTTTTACAATTATTCTGCTAGTATCGTTTTTCCTTTTTTTTTTTGGTGCTTAATTTCTCATCACAAGTTTGAAGAATTACATTTTCTTTAAAACTGCAATCTCAATTCCATTGATCTGTAAAAACGATAATTATTTTGTTAGAAAATTATTTTTTAAATAATTTAAGTTTGGTCAAGAATAATCTTGCAGAATTTTTGTTGATGCAATCTTATTTCTACCGATGCTTTCATTATTTTCAGAATTTTGTAAACAATTATTTTAATTCCTTCATATTGAAGCTTTGATCATTTAAATGTCAATGTTATCATTTTAGTTGTAACCATTCTGACTACAAAAATTAAACTCCATTTTTTTTCTTTTTATTTATTGCTTTTTATTCAAAATCGAAGGGAATAATTAACGTAGCTTATAAAATCGAAAAGACAAACGCTAATCAAAAATCATATTTATAGTGACGGCTCAGGCGTATTTGAATTTTTATAAGGTACAAATTATATAAATTGTACGATGTACGATTATGGATACGATCGGATAGAAGACAAATTAATTTAATAAAAGTATGTTCGATAAACGACGCAAGGTTTACTTTTGCTAAACACCTCGTTTTCCTTCTCCACAAATCGAGCGCTGTTCAATAGAAAAAAATCTAGGTATGTTAATGATCTTCTGCATGAGTTTTTGTAGTTTGATTGGTACTTGGGCTTGAGACTTTTCTTAATTCACTGTTGCATGTCATTAAGTTTTAGACCTCATATTGTTGAAGCTTCCCTTTTTTCGATTATTCGAGAAAATTATGAATATTGTTTTTGCATGAGGCTGGTGATGATTTTTTTCAACTCGCATTTTTCTGTGTTATTTCGAGGCAGAGCTGCTACTATAATGTTACCTTCATCCATTTTGGTTTAAATTCCTTGAATTTAGATTTTTATCATTTCACTCGGAATGCTTCAATTTGCAGTTGACTTTGAAAATTTAAATTATCAGGAAAATCTTTTGAAAATGAAGAATTTTCTGATGCGTATTTTCAATTATCACGTTTCTAAATATTTTAATTGTATTCATGAAGTAAAGCTCAGCTCTGTTTTGAAACGCATTATATTTTTCAAATTCATTGGTGCGCATGATCATTTTTTTTTCGCAGTTAATATGGTGCTAGAAAAGGAACATCTCTTACTCGAGGATCGTGGTAGCTGTGATACTTCTCTCGACCTTTGATACTCAGAGATTCGTTTCGTGATAGAAGACGATGATTCTACAGACACTTCGTAGTCAGACGAATGAAAAGGCAAAAAATATTAGTGAAAAAGGCTACGGACTTTTGTCCTTGAGGACATTTGCATGGCTGGAATTAGAATCTTGAAAACTCCAGCTACGAATCGAGGGCAAAAGTGAATATTTGAGGACCGTATTGTGACCTTTAACTCCTTATTTTATAGATATAGTCATTTTAAGCTAGGTCCGTTAATTTTCAACTTTATGAAGTTGTAGATAAAAGAAAAGTAGTTGCAAGTTATTTCTTTTTGTGGAAAAGAAACTTTCTTTATTATTATAGAAAATGCGGCTATTGTATATTTAATTTTTGTTGTTTCAACTGTGGCTAACATTGGAAAAATTGTATTTATGTCTAAATTGCATTATCGACTTGTAACCAAATTTCTTTGAGAATTAGCGTTCCAATATAGAGGACTTTTAAAATTATACTTTAAAATTAGTGTTCTCTTGACTTTGGAATTTCTGCTCAATATTAATAGTGAATATTATGAATAATAATAGTGACCTAAAATATAGAGCCACAGTTTCTGAAATTGTATATGTCGTGTTGGAAATTTAAGGTGCGATATTGCAAAGGACGATTGAATATTTTGTGCAATAGGGATACTGTGAACGTGCCTTAAAAGTCAAAATATGGATAGACTTGTTTGGAGATTTCTTTATTTAAATTAGAGTTAAAACTTTAACGTTATAATCTACAACTGAATGATTTTCGATCATTTTTAGCAGTAAGCACAAGGCCTTCAAACTGAAAAGTAATGCATTTATATACCGGATTCAAGATTGTATTCTTGGTTGTCGACTTTTTCCTTCATTGCCAAGATTTTGCCGGTAGAATAAAAAATATGTGCGTTTTGTAAGTGTATAGATAATTTAGGTGAATTTATATGGAGTGTAGGTGAATTTGTAACGAATGAAGGTTAATCTCAATCTAATTCCTTATTTTTGTGTACAGTTTTCTAGTTAATTGCACATGTAAAGAAAATTTATATTTATAATCAGAGTAAAAAAGTCTTAAAGTGAAAAAAAGGGTTTGGAAGAACTATTCTTTCAAGGAGAATTTAGAAATTGAATAATTATTTAACAGTCATTTAACAGGTTTGAATAACTTATATTTAAACATAGTTACCTATTTATTAT
>JAUMHM010000071.1:8601571-8613881 GCA_032362435.1 Melikaiella ostensackeni | reverse complement strand
AATGAATTGTAGTGTCTCGTATACTGAAAAAAACGTACAGTTTTAAAAAAAAAATTACATTTAAGAAAATGCTATGGAAAAAAAAAAGCCGCTTCCTGTACAAATATTAAACTCAAAAAGCATCTTCGATATATTTGGCTGCAACCTTCGTAAGTCTGAGATACAATAAAAAATAATAATAAAATGTATATATATATATATATATATATATATATATATACTAGAAATTACAATAAAATACAGTTGTAATGACTAATTTTCCGTAAAAATGTCCAAATACTAGTAATAAATTATTGTTTCTCGTATATTGAAAAAAATCGTAGAATATTACTAAAAAAATTTATATTTAGAAAAAAACTCCATGGAAAAATAAATTAGCCGGTTCTCGTACAAATATATAACTTGAAAAGTGCCTTCGACATATTGGGCTTTAACCATCCTAAGTCTGAGTTATGATTTAAAATAATAATAAAATGTATAAATAAAAATACCAGAAATTACAATCAAATACAGTTGTAATGTCTACTATTCTGTGATAATGTCCGAATACTAGTAATGAATTGTAGTTTCTTGTATATTGAAAAAAATCGTAGAATATAACGGAACAATTTATACTCAAAAAAAGCTATAGAAAAATGAATAAGCCCGTTCTCGTCCAAATAGTCAACTCAAAAAGTGCCTTCGATGTATTTTGCTTTAACCGTCTTAAGTTTGAGACATAATTCAAAATAATAATGAAATGTATAAATAAAAATACCAGAAATTACAATAAAATATAGTTGTAATGCCTACTATTTTGAATAAATATACAAATACTAGTAATGATTTGTAGTTTTTCGGATATTGGAAAAAATCGTAGAATATTACGAAAAAATTTAAATTAAAAAAAAAACGCTATAGTAAAATAGATAATCCGGTTTTTGTACCAACGTCCAACTCAAAAAGTGCCTTCGACATATTGGGCTGTAACCATTTTAAGTTTCAGATATAATTTAAAATAATAATAAAATGTATAAATAAAAATATCGGAAATTTCAATAAAGTACAGTTGTAATGACTACTATTTTGAATTAATGTACGAATACTAGTAATGAATTGTAGTTTCTCGTATATTGGAAAAAAGTCGTAGAATACTACAAAAAATAAATTTAGACCATTTCAAATCATGCAAAAATTGAAGAAAAGTCTAGATCATATTGTCAAAATGATTAAGAATTCAGACACATCATTTAAGACTAAAATAAAAGGACTCGTATTTTACCGATTGACCAAAATTTTGTTTTTTATTTTTCACAATTATTTGATGATTACCGGAGAATTCTCAATAAATATCAGAATTTTTTTCAAAATGTAGTATTTTCCGAAAGAGCACAGGTATATGAGATTTTCTTTTATTCGACGTGAGAATTCTTGTTACGTCAACTGACCTAAAAAAATGAAAAATTTGGAAAAATGGCAAAATTGCGGCAGTTTTTCTACAATTCATGATAAACAGATTTGCTCAAAACCCCCTTTTTAAAATTTTCATTTTTTTCTAGAGATAGATGGCAATATGTAATATATATTCCTTGAGTTGCGTTCCTGGTAAATCACTACTTCATATTGAAAAGATTATTGGAAAAAAATCAAAATTGATGTTTTTTTCGAAAATCACTAGCCAAAAGGAGAAAAAGTGAAGAAGAAAATGTCGTTTGTTTAAAAATTTTACAAAAAAGGTATTTTGCACTTTTTCGTTATTTGACCACCGTACCAGTTAATCCTTAATTACAAAATAAATCATGCGTCTCCCTCGCAGTCTTGATTTTATTCATTATTTTGTACTGATTATTTTTTTGTTTCCATCTTCAAATATTTGTATTTTTCACGGAGTTAGGGGAGACCGGGGCGAGATATGCATACGGGGTCAAATGAGACACTGGATTTTTTCTCAAAATATGTGATTTTTTGCTGTTTTTTCAGAAATAGAAGAAATAATGATACTGAATTTGTCAAAACCAAAAAAGAAATAAATAAAGCAAATAAATAAAGAATGAAATCTATTGAAATTTCAGTACCTGAGTCCTATTATTCTGTACTATTCTGAGACGGAAAGAATTGATTGAAAAGAGATAATATTTTTAATCTGAGGTTTGTTATGAAGTTTATTCATGCAACTTCGATGTAATGACGCATTCATACAGAGTCAATTAATTAAAACAGGTAATTTTGAAGTTTCAATAGAAATTGTGATTTGGAGTGGAATGAGCCTGGTTTATGGGGCGAGATGAGACGCTTTTGTCCTGCTTGTCACTGAGCGTCCCTAACCTTTTTGTGGAGCTGGCCAAAAATTTTTTGTTCACAAAGGTTTCAGTTGTTTGGAGTGCAATATTCGAAAATAGGTGAAGATTGAAAGGAGAATTGCAATGATGAGAATCAAAACTGGCAGTCGTGGTCAAAAAAGTCTATGGCTGCTGCTGCAAAATCTGTTTTACAAAAAAATTCTAGTGTCAGAGCAGCTGCAAATGGATATATTTATAAATTTTATTTTTAGAGTTGTCTTTTTAGCATACGCAAGACAAAATTTTCATTTTTATTGACACTGACAAGTTGCAGAAAGCTTGTACAGTTTATATTCAAAATAATTTCTTTGAATTTTGCATAAGAAATCCCCACTTTTATCCAGTGCGAAATTATGGTTTTTGGACATGAAATTCAGGAAAACAGTTTATAAATTATTTTCACAAATTGTATATATTGTAACACAAAATTTCAAATAAATGAAATAGAATTGAAATTAAATTGGATTGAATTTATTGAAAAATACATCTTAAAGATTCTGAATTAGTGAAAAAATCAATGGAAGGAATCACAAAGTTTTAATATTGTTCGATTTCGTACTCAGGTAATATTTTGGATCTTTCATTATATTTACTGTAGTTGAGTTAACACTTAAAATAAGGAAAAGTTACTGCGTGAAACATAACAATTATTTTCAAGATAGAAACAAAAGGATAATCAGTACAAACTAATAAATGAGATCAAAAGACTGCGAGCAAGACGCTATATTATTTACATAGAAATTAAGGCTTAGTTGTTGCAGTGCCTAATAATAAAGAGTGCAAACTACTTTTTTTTGTAAAATTTTTCATCAAAAAACATCATCTTTTTCACATTTTCCCATTTTGGGTAGTAATTTTTGAAAAAATCATAAATGTGGATTTTGTTCAAAAATAATTGTTCTCAATGTGAAGTAGTGGTTTACGAGTACCAAGATGAAACTCAGGGAATATGTAGTACATATTACCATCTATCTCTTAAAAAAGATCAAGAATTAAAAAAGTGAAGTTTCTAGAACAAAATATCCAAATACTAAATCATTCTGACACCCTAAGTTGGACCTCTCTGCATGATTTGAAATGGAATTAGTCTATACTAGATTGTGATTTATTTTATTGTGAAAATATATTCCCAACAGAGCCATTGGCCAATTTTTTAAGAGATTTAACAATAAACCATTTTTTAAAAAACAAATACAGAATTGAAAGATTTTTAAATTGATCTTGGGTTCATCCAAAAAAACTTTTTTTTTACTAGAGGAAAACAATGTCCTTTAGTTTGTGAGGTTTCCCCAAAAAAATCAATTTTTTTAAATCAGCCGATTTTGAGACGTATACCCTTTTGAAATTTTTTATCAGATAAACATGGTGAAAAAATCAATTCTTGGAAAAATGCGTAAAAGACCCACTTTTTACTAACTTTTTATTCACTAAATTATGTGCGTTTCTTCAGCGTTATTCAAGGGATGAATTTCAACCAATAATTTCTTATTTTGACCCTCCGGCACCCCTTTTCTATGGTTCCCGAAAAATGACCCCATGAATGCCAAATAATAGTTTTATGTAAAATTCAAGAGAAAAATATCTAAAAAATATCAAAAATAAAAATTTGAAATATTGAAAAAAGTTTTTTCATTCAGATTATTGTGTGTGCAAAAAGCTTGAATGGCATCATAAAATAATATTCGATAAATAACATGTGATTTCAAGAACCATTCGGGTTACAATAACGGAAAATTATTCGTAATTTTTCGTTATATTACCAAAGTCTCAAATGCCACTT
This sequence comes from Melikaiella ostensackeni, assembly GCA_032362435.1. Taxonomy (NCBI): domain Eukaryota; kingdom Metazoa; phylum Arthropoda; class Insecta; order Hymenoptera; family Cynipidae; genus Melikaiella; species Melikaiella ostensackeni. Next base: position 8,609,783 of record JAUMHM010000071.1, on the reverse strand, counting down.
TATATTACATATCAAGAATTTCTGATTTATTTTAAATATCGTATATAAAATATTTCTTTTTTTTTCATTTTAGCTTTCAAATTGTTCAAATTGTCAACGCATAATAATATTTTCGCAATTAGGATTTAGGATTTACAAAAATAATAATTACACGAATTTTTTATTTCATTCCAAAATGTGTTGCATACCCCAAAACTGAAGATATTTAGGCAAAAATTTAATTTGTTTCTTATATTTTCTTTTGTTGAGCCTATTCATACCATATCAGTTTTTGCTACTTACTTCAGTTTCATCGGAGAATGTGTTCTTAATCCTAAAATTTTTTTTCGAGGTCGTCACTGACATATAAAAGATGAAAAGTTTGTAATTAAACAGAAGAAAAAGTTCAAAACAACTCTTAAACAGTTTAAAAAAATTTTCAAGTAATTTGTGTTACTGATTTTACTGCAGTTGAGATGCTACTTTTATTATTTGGCAATGAAAAGTGTTTGAAGGTAGTATTGGAGATTTTTCTTCGATTCAATTTTCATCTCTCAAAGACAGTAATTATCTCAAAATTTAAATAATTTTCACGTATCTTGAATTACTGCTCTTTTACTGCAGATGAGGTCCTACCGTAATTATTCGGCGATGAAAAATGTTTGTGGGTAGTATTAGAAATTTTTCTTCGATCAAATTTTCATCTCTCAAAGACAATAATTATCTCAAAATTTAAATAATTTTCAAGTATCTTGTATTACTGCTCTTTTACTGCAAATGAGGTCCTACCTTAATTATTCGGCGATTAAGAATGATTCAGGGTAGTACTATATAAGAAATTTTTCTTCGATTAAACTTTCATATCTGAAAGACAATAATTATTTCAGAATTTAAAAAAATTTCATTTATCTTGTGTTTCTGCTCTTTTACTACATATTAGAGCTCACCTTTATTATTCAGAGATGAAAAATTTTTAAGGGTCGTGTTAGAGTTTTTTCATTGACTAAGTTACGAATTTTGATCCTCAAAGGACAATAATAAACGACCACAAAATTTTTAATTTTTTAATTTTTGTTAATATCTACTACACTACTGTGAACCGGGGCTAAGCTGCGCATGTGGGGGAAAGCGGCGGACCCTTGATTCTGCATTTCTGAGTGCTATATTTGCTTCTTCTAAGTACAAAATACAAAGGCTTGCAATGAACAATTGTAAAACTTCAATTAAAACACGTAGAAGATGCATGATCTTATTTTCATTATTTTGAGACCAAAAATGTTCAAGAGAGAGCTTTTCCTTTGATTAAATTACGAATTTGCATCTTTTAAGGTCAATAATGAATTCGAAAAAATGTTTTTCTGTAAAATTTAGGGCTCAATCTTCGATAAAATTTAAGCAATTTCACGAAAAAATAGAAACATTTTTTAGGCATTATATTTATAGCCTAGCGCGACTTTTTACTCTAAAAATATCACATTTATCTTCACCAAAATAAAGAAAATTCCCGGATAACGTTAAAAAAAATAGAAAAGTTATATTTATGTTGGGCAGACAATATAGATTATAAATAGGAGCATTAATAATATGTACATTGTTTATTAATTTTTTTCATACTGGTAGACAGGGCCGCCGAGAGCAAATCCGGTCCCGGTGGTAACCATGCACGGGCCCCTCCCCCCTCTCCCCAACAATTGTAAAATTAAAAATTATGTAGGATGGTAATGATTGAGGATTTACGGGCCCCTTCGAAGAACTGCGGGCTTGGGGGAATCCCCCTGTCCCCCCCCCATCGTGGGCCCAGCTTGTAGAGTTTTTAGAAAGCATCACCAAAATAATGAAATTTCCGGGGTAATGTTGAAACAAATAGAAGTGTTATATTAATATTGGGCAGGCAGTATAGATTATAAAAAGGGACATTAACAATATGTACATTGTTTTTCTTTTTACATACTGGTAGAGTTTTTAGAATGCAAGAAGAAATTCACCTCGGCCTGGGTTCGAAGTTCGAAACAGGAACTCTCGTATTTCATGCGCAGGTGCATTATGTGGTTTCGTTATGACGTTTTTTACTTTTTTTCAACATAATTAAGGTACGCGGAATCATAACCTCACTTCATTATGAGCTGAAACTTGACAGACAGATTGTTAATAGTGAATAGTGATTGGACCAACTCGAAGTGATAAGTTACTATAAATTACTGGCAAATTTCCATACATTACCGATGAATTACCATAAATCACCCAGAATTTCCGGAAATTTTTGGATTTTTTCAGAAAAGCATTGGATACGTTAAATTTCCGGAAATATTCTGTAATTTCCAAAATTTAATCATTTTACCAGAAATTTTCAAACTTTCCGGAAAATTTGTTTTGATTGTTTCGCAAATCGAAAATTCCCTGAGTTTGTTACAAGAAATGTCGTGTGCAACAGATGCTGAAAGTAGGCAGTTGCGACTCTTGTGAAGCTTACAGTACTTGCCATAGGCTTATTTTCGTGTTGCCTCTGGCTTATACAGCAAACTTCACACTCGTGTGAAACTGCCTACTTTCCCCACTTGTAGCACAATATATTACTCTTCGAATCAATTTTAGTTTTGCTGATTTGATTTTTCAGTATTTGTCTGTTTGATTTCTATATTTTTTGTGTGTGTAAAATTCTAAATGATTTTGGCTATGACAATGAATATGATTGTGCCAAACATCTCATAAAATTAAAACCGGAAATGGGTCAAGACGAGCTTGCAGACTTTTATCGCCAGAGTGACTTTCACCGATTCGATATTTCTCCACAATGATGCTATAAGTACGTACTTCGTGGATATTAGGGAGGAAACCGGGAACTTGCAAATCGATGGGTGTGATTCCAGCATCAGTGCATCATCTGTGTATCACTCTATTGATTTGCTAGTGATGGAGACATAATTTTCCATCATTAAAAGGATAAATAAATTGAAAAAATTCAGTAAAAATGTACAAAAAGATTTTAAAAATGTGCCTTTATATAGATGTTATTTACTTGTTGTATGAGACTGATAATTAAAAGGGGAAAAGATCTTGTAAGCAAAGAGCCTAGCAAGGGAAGAATTTTGAGGAAAAGATACCATTTATAAGAGAAATAATTCAAATAATGAGACTTTTACAGTGTGAACTCTTTAGAATTTTCTATTTGCTCAATTTTGAAATAGACTCTCGAATTGAAGGAATATAGACAAAATTCGTTAAAAGGGACTCGATGTCTGCGCAGCATCAAATCTGTAGGAAAATCCGTACATGGAGAGACCCGCGCAAGTGCACAAAAGGCGAATTCGTCCATCGTGGACTCGCCGATTCTGGTACTTATTAACGTTTTTAGGACTCTTCGGGAATAGGTTATCTCGAATATGTATGTTATTCTTACTCTTTTCACAATAAGTGACTTGTCAGGAAAATCTGGTCGAAAATGCGTGTAGCGAGGGAAGCTGATTTTCTGGCTGAACATACTTTTTCCACTGAGGAAGTCGATAAAGAGAAATCATCGTTTCCATTTTTCGGCAAAATATTATTGGAAAAAATAAATCGAAAATAAAATTATGATTGGGATCGCAAGCGAACTATCAACAATACTTTTTTAATGACATATTTTATATATTCGTGCTTATTAACCATGTAATTTCGCTCATAATTATATTGAGTGTAATATTTTTGAAAAATTATATAAATTAATTTGTTTTTTGCAGAATTCGCAGAGGAATATCTAAATAATGGTACAGCCATGAATCGATGTGCGGAGCCGCCGGACACAAGAAACGAAATTCGATTGGCACATCGGTGACGATTTTTTAAACAGGCATGGACATCCAGAAGAAGTTCCTGTGCCCTCGCTTGGTGGATTATCTCGCCATAGTGGGGGCCAGGCCTTCACCGAATTCTCGCCAGCCTGTACAGGTAAGTTATGGCTTTCCGATTTTTTTTTAGGTTACACGAAGAAGACTAAGACAATATAGTAAATTGGTTTTACGTCTTTATTTTAAGGCACGCAGTAATTCTATCTGCGTAGAAATTTTTGGGGCATATAGTATTAAACTCTTTATTTCCAGTAAATATCAAACATAGATTTTGAGAGCCCTGTTGATGCTGCATAGCCTTTTTGGTTTCTTATCGCTTTGAACAGTCCATTTATTTAGTTTATTCACAGACAATGTCAAGCATACAATTTTTGCATTATTCAGTGACATTATTAGTTAATGTGCTCTACGCGACTAATTATAAATGTTGGACGGTTACTCAATAGCGATAGCAACAGTGAATTAATTTTCTTCACTATCAATATGATTTAAAACCAAATCAGTATTTTGTGAGCGTTAATCAATAATTAATGACAGTGCACAACAATCTTTTTTTGTACTTAATACTCATTGTACTTCATCGGTCTCATATAATTAGTTTCTGAAATGAGGCAATGTGACAATAATTGATACTGCGTTAATTTAGGACAAGCATAAATTATTGTTTATCAGTTGTAACTGCGTGGTCTATACTTCAAATCGAATAATATTGATACTCGATATTTTGAATTATTAGTCAATATTGAGCATTCCTTTTGAGGGCGTAGCAAATCTGCGCTTTGACTGCACGTGCATGGTCACTCTTATGGTTTAATTGAGGGGTCATAGTTGATCTTGCATTTTTACTATGGTTGCATAGTTAATCTTGCGCATTAACTATGAATGTATAGTCAATTCCCTGCTTTAACTATGGATGTATAGTAGGGCGGGGCGAAAAAATATTATATTTTTTTGTTCAAATTCGGAGGGGGTTCAAAAGTTGTAGTTTGCTACCCGGATTTCCCACAAAAAGTTAGTGATAAAAAGAAATGAATCTCATGTTCGCTCATTGACGATAAAGCTCAAAATAACGAATAATAGCGATTTTTTTGTTATTTTGGTACGAAATCAATTTTTTGATAGATGAAAATGGTTCTTAAAATTATCATTTACAACCATAATTATCCTCCAAAAACAATGCAGCAATAAAAACATCCGTATGCGTCGTTAATTGTCATTAAACTTGCAAAAAAGGAGAAAAATAATGTTTTTACTTGATTAAATGATACTTTTCTTATTGGTAACGATCTTTTTATGGATGGAGAAGGTTCTAAAATTTAGTACTTTTTTGGCTAAAGATTCATCTTTCTTGGTTGGAATTTTTTTCCCTAAATTCAACTGTTTGTTTGAATTATTTATAATGAATTTTTTGTTAAAAATTCATTATTTCGGGTAGAAAAGTAATCTTTTTTTGTTAAAAAAATATTTTTTTCTTAATAATTCTATTTTTCAGGTTGAAAATTCAAAAACCTTCTAGAAAGTTCATCTTTTTGACTTGAAAATTCAACTATTTGGTTAAAAGTTCAACTCTTTTTTGTTGAAGTTTCATTTTTTCTTGTTTGGAAATTCGACCATTTGGTTGAGAGTTGAACTATACTTTGTTGAAAATACGTCTATTCTGCTTGAAACTTCAACTATTTAGTTGTAAATTCAACTATTTGGTTGAAAGTTACTTTTTTTTTAAATTCATCTTTTAGGGTAGAAAAGTCATCTTTTTTAGTGAAAAATTCATCTTTCTTGGTTAAATTTTTTTTTTATAACTTCACTTCTCAGGTTGGAAATTCACTATCTTCTAAGAAATTCATCTTCTTCACTTAAAAATTCAACTATTGGGTCAAAAATGCAACTCTTTTTGGTTGGAGTTTTATCTTTTTGTTTGAAAATTCAACTATTTGTTCAAAAAATCAACTGTTTTCTTGAAAATTCGTCTCCTGTGCTTGAAAGTTCAACTGTTTGGTTGTAAATTCAACTATCTAGTTGAAATTTTTTTTGTTTTGAAACTTCATCTTTTCAAGTAAAAAAGTCATTTTTGTTGGTAAAAAATTCACATTTCTCGGTTGAAAATAATTTATTGTTGAAAATTCAAATTTATAAGGTTGAAAATTCAACTCTCTTCTGAAAAATTTGTCTTCTTGGCTTAAAAACTCAACTATTTAGTTTAAAATGCAACTGTTTTTGGTAGAAGTGTAATCTTTTTGCTTGAATGTTTAAACATTTGGTTGTAAAATGCAACTGTTTGGTTGCAAATTATTTTCTTTGTAAATTCATCTTTTATGGTAATATATTCATATTTTTTGTTGAAAATTTATCTTTCCTGGTTGAAAATAACTTTTTTGTCATTCAAATTTTCAAGGTTGAAAATTCAACTATTTGATTGAAAATTCATCTTCGCATGTAGAAAATTCAACTATTAGGTTAAAAAAACATCTTTTATGGTGGAAAAATAATCTTTTTTGACGAAAAATTCATCTTTCTTAGTTGAAAATAACTTTCTTGTTGAAAATTTCACTTTTCAGGCTGAAAATTCAATCGTCTTCTAGAAAGTTCGTCTTCTTGGTTTGAAAATTTAACTATTTAGTTTAAAATGCAACTGTTTTTGGTAGAAGTTTAATCTTTTCGCTTGGAACTTCAACTATTTGATTGTAAATGCAATTGTTTGCTTGAAAATTATTTTTTTAAAATAAATTTATCTTTTAGCATAATAAAGTCATATTTTTTGGTCAAAATTTCATCTTTTGTTTGAATATATATATATATTTTTTGAAAATTCAACTTTTCATGTTGAAAATGCATCTTTTTTGGTTTGAAAGTCAACTGTTTTCTAAAATATTAATCATTTATTGAAGGAACATCTACTAGCCAAGAACCATGATTTTATACAATTCATTTGAATTTAATGACAATTTACGATGTATAAGAATTTGTTTATTGCTGTGTAGCTTTTAGACGATAATCATAGGTGTAAGTTTTAACTTTTAGAACCCTTTATGTCAATGAAATAATTGTTACCAATAAGAAAAATATTATTCAATCAAGTGAAAACGTGATTTTTCTCCCTTTTTGAACTTTAATAACAATCTACGATGTATCTGCACTAACTTGAGAGTTGAGTGTAATATATATTTCCTTTTATTCGTAACTTTTTGTCGGAGATCCGAGTATCAAACTACAACTTTTAGACCTCCTCCGAATTTGAAAAAATATGTCTATTTTTCGCATTAAACGTGAATGCATGGTAAATTCTGCACTTTAACTATTGATCCAATAGTGAATTCTGCGCTTTGACTGTAGATGCATTGTCACTACTGCACTGCAATTATGAGTGCATAGACGATCTTGCGCTTACGGTATTTAACTCTGAGTGCATAGCCGATTCAGCGTTTTAAATATCTATACAATTAAAAAAAAATTTGAATGATATTCATATCTCCACCAATTTTTTTTAGGTCCCGGAATTACTGCGAAGGTATCCGATTGAGGACCACAAAGATTTCCCTTTGCCCCGCGATATGGTTTATTTTTGTCAACCCGAGTATTGTAATAGTATCGGACCGAAACGTACAGCTTTACGAGAAGCGACATCTTTCACCTTCACCCTCACCGATAAAGATTGTGGTTGGTATTAAACATTAATTTAATCTAATTATACAACTTGTTAATAAAAGCTAGATCTACATGTATGGGTCTGAATAAAAACCATATAACTAAATAGGTCCACTTTACAAAGTCGTCAATTTTTCACAGCAGAACATGGAAAACGGGCGACATTTGAACTAAATTTATCTTGTTTCTTAAGTTTCAATTTCAAAATGAAATAATTAATGTTGGTATTTATTTTTTCTTTATAGGAAAAACTCGTTATGGGACTTGTGTCAATTTTTATAGACCCATTGAAAGAACTGGGAATCATGGAACTACGGGAGGTGCTATTCGGAGGAATAAGCACAATACCAATTTTCGCAGGGAAAGCTGGAGAAAGAGCATGGAAAAAAGCTCGGACTCGGCGTTTTCAAGGTGAAATATATCTAGTTGATAAATTATTTTTAGATTAAAACGAACAAAACTTACCCAATGGCGTTGGCCACCGCTTGTCCAACTGAAATTCGTAAATATTTCGACATAAAACGGTGCATTTTCTGAAACGTGAGAAAAGTCACAAACATTCCCCGTATATACACATATATATATACATCCAAGGTATCACAGAACAAATAGGAAGAGTCCTCAATAAACATAACATCCATACCATATTTAAACCACCTACGAAAATAGGACAACTTCTAAACAACCCTGAAGATAAAAAGGCACCTCTCAGTGATCCGGGAGTATATAAAATACCTTGCTCTTGTGGCAAAGTCTATATTGGAGAA
>JAUMHM010000071.1:8584821-8601471 GCA_032362435.1 Melikaiella ostensackeni | reverse complement strand
AGGTTAGCCCTGAAGAAGTGAACTGCAATGTTCACGAAACCTCGGCAAGATTCGTAGTTTTGCACACGATTGAAACCCGAAACACCTCCTTTCATCATTCCCCGTATAGTGTAAGCCACCGTACGTCAAAATATGGGAGTCATATCTGGATTCATCTATCTTTTTTCTCGTCATTAATATCTTCTTTAAACTTGCTATAAATATGATTGTCGAGGAATAAGATAACCAACTTCAGAAATTGTTGTGACTAAAAATGATAGAAATTTAAGGCAATTTTTGTGTCAATAAGACCGTATCTCGAGCTGTTCTTTATAGCGACTATAGGAGCAGTGTAATAGGACCGAGCGATTCTGAGAAAGATTGCCCAAGTCGCAGGGACTCAGACACTCCTCATGCTCCTCACGCTCCCAAGTTGGGTGTTACCGCACCGAGTGTAGACAGCGAAAGTGGTGGCAGTCATTCTCCATCCCCCAGGGCTTCTCGGAGACGTCAGGTAAGGGGCCGTTCAAAAAAAAGTAATGCTTGTGGGGGGGGGGCTTAGTGTTACGCCCATGTTGAAGTTACATACAACTGTACTATTATGTACACTTTTAACGTACCTTTTATAATACGTACTGAAATTTCCGAGCTCAAAGAATATTATCTTAATAATGTAGAAACAGTAGGGGCTCAGGGGCGTTAGGGCTAAAGGTTGATTGTATAGAAGTAGCAAGTGCACAGAAAAAAATAGATTTTCTTTTTCGTTTCAAGTTTCAGCTCATTTTCTTACAAACTCATTTTGAACCACATCTATGTTCGCTGTCATGATCCATGTCAGAATTAAGAAAAATTGAATTGCTTTCAATTTTCGTATCGCTCAAAATGAAACAATTGCGGTTTAATTTTGTTTGAATAAGTTTGAGACCTTTTTTTTTCGTTCAAAATGATAATGAAGTCAGTAGGCGTGTTTATGGTGTTTATGGGTTAATAGTAATATAGGAGTGGCACATGAGCATGGTAGACCCCGAAAGTGGCACCGTCAAATCACAGTTCTTTTTATAGTGTTTAGGGTGTGTCTACTTGGTATGAATGAGGAATATTTGAAAACAATTGTGACGTGCTCCTACTGGATATCATTGTTATGAAAGTAGTAGGTACACTAAAAAATTAGATCAATTATAATGTGCCTAATAATATATTACAGAGAATACGAAATCTGTCCTTGACATCTCTCTGCATCATCTCCCATCACCCTTTTTTCACGATGTTTCGAGAGTGCCTATTTGTTTTGAAGAAGCTCATCGACGCCTGCAACGAAACTTCCACGCCTCATAGATGCGGAGCATCAAGGCAGACTACCAGGTATCCATATTTTTTAAGTCTTTTCTGGTACAATAGTGCAATTAATTACCTAAATTGATGAGTTATTATTTTATGCAACTTCAAATTGTATCTTCTTACTACAACTACAATTCTTCTACAGAGAATCTTTGTGGACTGTATTGACTGGTCTAAGTTTTGAGGGAGCATCATCCATAGTTCTTCACGACATCAGAGAAATTGAAACGTGGATTTTACGCTTATTAAGTGCCCCAGTTCCAGTTCCATCGAAAACTAGAGTTGAAGTCGAAATTCTTTCTCCCAGTATTCAACCACCTCTTTGTTTTGCCCTTCCGGACCACACCAGGTTTTCCTTAGTTGACTTTCCGCTTCATCTGCCTCTGGAGTTGCTTGGTGTTGACATTTGTCTCAAAGTGATGGCTCTCATTTTACTCGAGCACAAGGTACTATTAAAAGAAACCTATATCCATTTTGAAAATTCATTAAAGGTTCTATTTGAAGAAATAATGCATTTCATAAGGGAAGTTCTGAACCTAATTTGTTTGTAAACTTTCTTTTCAGATTGTGTTACAATCACGAGATTACAACGCCTTATCGATGTCGGTGATGGCTTTCGTTACGATGATATATCCCCTGGAATATATGTTTCCAACGATTCCGTTACTACCAACCTGTATGAATGATGCCGAACAATTACTTCTGAGTCCTACTCCTTTTGTAATTGGGATACCAGCGTCCTTCCTTTTATACAAGAAGAATTTCAAAATGCCCGGCGACATTTGGCTGGTGGACTTGGATAGCAATAAAATCACTCCGCCTTCCAGATACAACGATGTCCTGCCTCCGTTACCAGAACCGGAGGGAACGGTTTTGAAAAATCACTTGAAACAGGTGTGTTTAACAGTCCAATACTGATCATTTCCGACAAAAGATAACTGAATTATCTCTACTACCTTTTGATGAATCGACAAGTGTTAACAATCTGTTTTGGATGAAACTAAATATATTTATTATAGGCAGATATTTTTAAACATGAAAAGGAATAAAACCAATTAAAAAAGCTTTCTTGCATCAAACTACTGAGAATTAAAACGTACCAAATATAGATGACAAAGTTACAAACATTTGTTAAATTAAATACTAAATTAGATTGCAAGACAAGAATGGCTTGTCAGCAGAATATAAAACACTTAAGAATGAGTGTTTCAATGTTTTTTTTCTACCTGCAAGTCTCATAGATGTAGATCTTTGTTTTCTCTGAACTGATTCTATGATGGAATTTTCCTGCCTTTAATCTCGCTCTTGTCTTTATTTTATTATTTATCAAACTCGTTTCAACTCTGCAGCGAACCCTTTACCGCGTTTACTAACTTAAACTTTCTTCTAATCCTCCGCTGCTCATTTGCTTCCACAGGCAATGCAACTCATGGACCAAGCTGGCTCTGGTGTAAATATCCAAACTTGATAAACTACTCATAGTTGCATGGAACTTTGCGCATATTTTGCAAAAGAGGATTTATTTTCAGTGTCTTTAAATGGAAATTATATCGCTTTGCATGAAGAACTAGATAAATGATTTTATTTTATTTTAAACAAAGCCTGAAGAAATAAGATCTTTATTTCAGAAAAATAAAACTTTCTTCTACACTTACAAAAGTTTTTCACGTTATACGAAAACATAAATAATTCAATAGTAGTTATATTAGGCGTCATTTAAACATATACTGCCGAAGTCTTTTTTATGTAGTGTAAAATACCTCATGAGCACGTAAAAATGCAATACTGGCCAAAAAAAGGTTGAGTAGTAAGTTGGGTAAAGCTATAGAATTATAAATAAACACAGAAACAGCTAGAAATAAAAAATGTTTAAAAGTATGCGGCGTAATTATCAGAATTTGTTTTTAAAGGCTATGGGCAGCATGACACTTCCTCAGTCACATCCGTTTCCGCCACAATCCGGAACTACACAATCGTTTCAAGTTCCGAGTAGAAGAGAGAGTACTGCATCACATCATTCTACTTTAAGGTAAATATTTGATAGATAAATTGTATTGACAATAAAATGTGAAGACTTCGCTACTGTATAGTAATTCGGAACGCGGACGTTGTAGAAAGACCCGGTCACTTGGGGTTTTCGCCCATTTGTAGTAGTATGTTAACTGTCTTTATTAGTCTTTCACTCAAGCGAATGTGAAATGCTTAAAAAACATTTTAAAAATGAGTTTCAGAGCTTACCAGATGTTTTATCATAATGGGAAAGGAAACAATGGTACGACGTCCCCCGACCAAAATAATGGAGCACCTCTTAGGATACCTTGTACTTTTATTTCCAATGTGGGATGTCGTACTGTCGTACTGTATTGTCAGTTTCGAAGTTGAAAGGATAATTCGTAATCCTGTCAAAACTTTGAAACGACAATACGGATGCATATAATCATTAAAATTGTTAAATTTTTTGCAGCGTATCTTCATCGAAACACAGGCCAAGTATGGACCTGAGTTCTTCAACTCACAACAGTCCAGTAGGTTCTCCAGGCACAACAAGTCCCCGACGTCCTTCAGCAGCGATTTCTGCTGGATCTGGTTCTTCACCTCAGCGGCCCATGGTCCAATCCACAGCTCCATTTAACCCATTCATCTATGGTAGCGATGTTGACTCAGTGGATGTTGCGACAAGGGTAGCGATGGTGCGCTTCTTCAACTCCCAGAACCTCCTTGCCAACTTCACCGAGCATACAAGAACTCTCCGACTCTACCCTCGACCAGTCGTTGCCTTTCAGATTAATTCCTTCCTCCGCTCAAGACCAAGAGCGAGCCAGTTCTTAAACGAATTTGCTAGAACTCAAGCAGTTGAATTCCTCGCAGAATGGAGCCTCATGCCTAACAATGTTGCGTTTTTGAGGGTCCAGACTGGAGTTTTTGATCCAGTTCAAATTGGAGATAAACCTAGGTGGTATGCAAGTGGATTAGAGCCTATACATTTTCCAGTTTGGGATTCTGGAAGTTCACTCGCGAATGCTTTGAAGGCGATGAAGGAACATGAAAATCAACCAACTGACGAAAGCGGTTCTGATTCTGAGGGCGGTGAAAGTACTAGTTCCTCGTATTCTTCACTAAGTGATTTCGTCTCCGAAATGGCCTCCTCTGATTTGTCACCAAGTTAGTTTGATAGTTCGAAAATTTGTCAATTTTGTTGATTTCAACACAAAAGTAATGAACATCATATGCATTGCAGTGAATCAGTCGCATCCAATGGCCCTCGCCGTAGACCCTAAGAACCTCTACAACCCTCCGAGTTCCTTACAGTATCCTGGTATGGAAGAGGATTCGCCAGCTCGTCCCGAGAGTCCACCTAGTACTTCCTCCAGCCACAGTGACTTGAGCAGTCCGAGTTTCAACCGAGACTCCGAGTTCGAGTTAAACCCAAAGACTGTTGAGGGGTCTCAAACCACCAAGAGCGACAACGTGAGTCGTCCTTCATTACACTTTCACTAAAAACTTTTCTTACCGACTTCTGTTGTGGAGTATTTCAAAGAAACTTTCAAAATTTCTATCTCGAATGTGATAAAACAAGAAGTCTAGCTTGAATACTGTAAATAGCTGTAAATCTGAGATTTTCAAGTTTTAAAGAAGCATTTATGTAACAGCTTGTGTGACATTATACGACAATAGTAGCCCTTCGCTCGCCTAGCATTTGTTATCATCTCTGCAATTTCTCTTTTCCTCAATTTGCCAAAAGCAGTTTCGAAGAATTAAAAGTGAAAGTTGATTTTTTTTTAAACTGAAGCCTGATTATGATTGCTTTCAAACTTTTGGCTGGTTGGGAAAGAATGCTTGATGCTTTTTGTCGAACGTTGTGAGACTTCGCTAATAGAGCGGTGACGGTGAACCCGTAGGATAAGACGGAGGGAGGTAGCTTTGAGTCAGACTCAGCGTCAACGACAACGACACCTCGCACAATCCTGAGCGCACAAAGTACAATAGGCCAATATGGAATTGGCACGGGATCCTTACCAACCCCTTCGCACAGCGACTCAGAACGTCCCACCACTCCCCACAGGACTTTTCGCCTTAATAGATCTATTACTCCAGTGAGTCAGTCCTCTCGTGCTTGTCTCATTTCAAAACCTGCATCTATATATCTCTCCGATTTTACTCCATTTTTGCATCATCTTTTCATCGCATGATTTGGTGCTGTTCCCTGAAAACCACTGAGAGAATGGTTCACGTACATATTGCTATACATCCAAACGTCGATATGTTCCACTACATGGTGAGGCATTTATCAAGAATCACGGGTTCATTAATCTTAAATTCATCAGTTTACGAGAATTCGACTTAATTTTTGGAATTCGAATACAGGGGAATGTGAACCCAGCCTCATCCCATCTACCCTGTTGAAAAATTCGGCGTCGAAAACGACAACGAAAATACATAATGCCACGCACGACATTGAAATGGACGTAGTTTTTATTTGTTTTATTATATTACTCACATGGATATGAGAAAAATTCGGTGATTGAGCAATAACTTTGTAACACGCACGAAATTTTAGATTTTCAAGGCATGGATAGCATGCGGTAAGTGACAAGTTCTGAAACCGTGCTAAAAAACCGTTATAAAAATACATTATCTAGCAGCTTCGCTTGCGTCCTTTGAGCAAGATCAATTTTTCTAAACGCTGCGCATGCCCATTTCGATCCAAAATTACTTTCCAGGAGTGCCGGAATCCCGTATAGCAACATAACCTCACTTCTGGTATTATGAGTTGACACTTGACAGACTGATTGTGAGTACCGCAGAATCAACGGACTTCGGACACTGGCCCAAACTTCGGACGCCTATTTTTCTTGGATTTATACTCATTTTTGGAAACCAAAATTGGCTTTAACATCATTTCTGACTTTGGACTCAAAGTTGCAACAGGTACAGAAAGTAGGCCGTTGTAACTCTTGTGAAGTTTATAGTACTTACCATCGGCTCATCTGCGGCTTGTTTCCGTCTCGTTTTCCAACTCCCCCCCCACCCCCCCCCGACTTGCCTACAATTCGCCTTTGATTCGCCTCTGGCTCGTACAGTAAACTTCACACTCGTGTGGAACTGTCTACTTTTCGCACTTGTAGCTCAATATACTATTTCAGTAAAATTACTCGAACTGCTCGAAAATAATTACCGAACTAACAATAAGTATGAAAAGTCGTTGCGATAAATGTAAAAAAATATTATTTAAGTTGAAGAGGAAATATAGAATAGAATGGTATTTTCTAACAAACATTCATGACAATTAACATTTTTTTTTACATGTTTTCTTGGAACAACTCACGCCCACATGAAATGAGATATTCAGTTGAAAATTTGGGAAATTATATAAAAGTATCTAAATTCCCAAATTTTCAACACCATAACTTATTGTGTGTGGACGTGAATTGTTCCACGAAAATGTCAGTAAGGCAGAAATTGGGAAAATATGGCATGGCCGTAAGACTCGGATTATTTGAATAATAAAATTAAATGATTTATAACGTCGTTTTTTGGCGACTTCTTTAATAGGGCGGTCATCAAACCCGTATTTTCAAAACAGCCAAAAGTGCAGCGTTTCCACACGTTTTAAAAAGATAAATACATTTTGCACAATAAAAACATGAAAAAGTATATTCTTATTAAAAAAGTCCTGAGTTGTGTAAGTGATACCTGTGAATCTCAAAAACTAAAAAAATTTTGTTATTATCATTTAGCAATTTGTAATTTTTAATTTGTAGTTTGAGACAGGTGCGTCACCAGACATTTTGTGTACTTTTTTATTCATAATTTCTAAACAAACTCGTCTCAAATTTTGAAACTTGACTAAATTGTGCTTTGATATAAGTACTTTATTGAGATATTTTTAGAAAAAACATATTAATCAAAGAAAATGTAGAAAGAGTCTGGGACTTAAAATGGTCAACTTTTTGGTAATCACCCATAAAGTCATATCAATTTTGCAATCACTTTTTCAATTCTTTGTAAAAATATATTTTCTCGGTCTTCTGCCCGAATTTTGGTTGTTTCGGAAATTCTGTTTTCACTAAAGAAGGCACTGGGGTCACATTCTATGGGGTTTCAGCAAAAATTAGTGGCGTATTCTATATTTTATGTTTCTTTTATTAAAAAATATCTAGATTGCACTGCATATTTATTAGTAATATTTCGGGTCTCCTGCGTAAAAATAAATGAAGTGTTAAAGTGAAATTATTATTGATGCTTTAGAGTAAAATGAAAATTAATATAATAAAATGTCTTTCAATGGTGGGCAGATTAACGGCACCAGATATATAAGCAGCACTCTGACTTATACAGGATGAATCTACAAATCTGTGTCTCTTTAGCACGTGTTATGGTACTTGGAATGATCACTCTCATACTGAATTTCTTGCGTTGCATCAGCACAAGCGGATGAATCTATCGAAAGCTCTTACCTTCCTCTTTTTTTCCAAAGTACACATTATCTGAAACACTAGCACTCCCTTTCCTTTTAAGTGTTTTTTAATCATAACTGTGGCAGATTGTTTTAATGTCAAGAAATCAGTCATACTTAGTGTTGGATTAAATATGAGAACCGATTAGATTAACATAATTTGGATTGCAAAAGGTTGATACTCGATAATTTTTCTTCGATTATTATAAAATTTAAGTTTGACTAAGTTTGACTGCATTCCTAATATCTTTACTTTATCCCGTCTTAAAATTTATTATTTCCTTTCCCAAATAACATAAAAATTCAGGAATTGCAACTATAAGTTTTTAAAATTTTAGGTCAAAATTTAAAGGGTTCAGGTCCGGACCCATAGCGGGTCCAAACTAAAAGGTTCCAATCCCTGTAAAAATTCCTCAATTTATTTGCGCATATGCCATACCCAATGTCTGTAGTAATTTTTTCCGTATGGTGACGATTAAATTTTTAATTAGTTACTATTTTCGTTGTAATTAGCATTTGTTAAGGTATTAAGAATGGCATTAAAAAGAAGTTATGAGCAGTTGACAACTACATTTAAAAGTTTGTAACTAGATAATGTACTTGTTAATTGTTTGACATGTTTTGACTTTAATGGATCCTAATTTTGAATATCTTTTTTAAAAGGTATATTAACTCCCATTGACTTCAATCCTTAGTGATCCTATATCATTCCTTGAAAATGAAATATGCAATAAATACAAACTCCCACGAGATTTGACACAAATACTACACAAATTAAAATAAATAACATATGAAAATTTTTATCTAGAATCGTTTCTTGGAATTACAAAAATATTTTAATAAAATTCCCTACATCCTTAAAGGTACCACCAATAAGTCCAGGACTTTCAAGACAGCCTAGTGTGGGGAACGTTCTGGCACGAACTTCAAGTTTTGGATCCTCTGGTTCAGTTTTACCACGACAATCCACAGCTCCAAGTAGTAGTGCTGAAAGTAGTGTTCAAGGTTCCCCACGACAAGCAACAGTTGGAAGCCCTGGACGACAACCTGGAGTACAGGTTCAGAATAGTGGCGGTAGCACTGGAAATGGAGTTCTAAGGCAGGGATCTCAAGGGTCGTTGTTTGAGCAAATTGCCTCCCAAGCTAAAGGCCTGGTTCGTGAGACGACGAGGCAAAGCAGCCAGGAAGGCCTTCTGGCTCATATGGATAAGGTAATTACAATTTTCATGAAATTAACTTCTATTGTTTTTTTTTGTTTTCAAGCTTCGACCCTGGTGAACAATGTTGTAAAAAAGATAACAACCGTGTATAAACAGTAAACAAGTAATGCTTTTCATCTGAAAAAATCGAAGCTTAAACTATTCAATAAGATAGTAGAATGTTTAAATTAACCTAAAGTGAAATTATCTTCACCAGGGTTTTAGTTCGTATTGAACTAACAAATACATCAGACACGATAGCAATTTTACAATTTACGTTGTTCTGTTAATTTTAGTTAAAGCATCAAGCGAAAGAAAAGATCACAGAAGCAGGAGAAGATAGCTTATTTGCCCCACTGGAACAGGTACATGATTAATGAAATGTCGTTTTAACCGGGGTTTTGAATAATACTTTTAGCAACTAGTGCGTGCAAAATCACCACTTTAGTGCTGGAAAGCTCGCTGAATGAACGCAGAGAGTGTACTGATTATTCTGGAAAGGCACTTGGGCAGACCCTGCTTGTTTAACCTTAGTTTGAAAAAGTTTTGAAAAAAGAGAAAAAGTTGAGTTCGTCTTAAAGATACGAATCTTCTTATTTCTACAGCTGACCCAGCAGACTAAGAAAGCGATGGGAGAGGCGTCCAAGTCTATGCAGGAAGCGTCAAAATCTGCCTTGGAGGCGAGCAAAACTGCAGCTGGAGTTAGCAAAAATACACTTGATGACCTCACCTATGTTGGGAAAAGTACTTTTGGTGATTTTACCAAGACTGCTAAGGAAGCAGCTGCGAAAAAAGGATTGCTCAAGGTAATTGAGAGAGTAGTATCAGAATCGGAAGAATTCTATTGGTGTTCAGAAACGTTGACATTTTTTTATCCATTTTTTCTAATTCAATTTTTTCTAATTTGGCAGGGTCTAGGAGAATCTCAGGCATCACCAGAATCTGCTGGTTCTAGAATGATGCCGCGAAAAGACTCAAATAGCACTCAACTGGTTGCTCCTGATTCACGCAGCGGTCGACGAGACATAGGGCGCGATTTCTTCAGCAATATTGGCAGCGATTTGAACGGGATTGCGGCTCAAACCAGTAGCATGTTCAGTGACTTGTTCGGTGAGCTTTTTTAGCTAGAAAGTGCGATTTTATTTATAATAGCTAAGTATTAAGGTTAAATATTATTGCAATCGTATCTTTAAAGAAATGTAAAAATACAATTTTGAAACTGCCGAGTACATTTCACGAACTTTCACTTTCCTGCTAATGTAGTTTGCGTAGCTGGCTTGCTACTATTTATGGAAAAATATATCGATTGTGCACTTTGATCTGCAGGTAGTAAAAATAGCTCTAGTCGCAACAGTAGCTTCCTACCTCAATCACAAAAATTAAAAGAAAAAACCCACTCTTTTGGACCTTTTCCGAGAGGTACGCACCATCGTTACTTCATTGCACGACCTTAATATATTATTTTGGTGATATTTGGGTTTTAATCGAATCTTTAAATCCAGGTAAACAGAATCTGGCAGAACGATCGTCATTAATTAAACATTCTACGAATAAGAACAGTCAAGAGGAATTACAGAGGATGCAGAATGCTGAGAGATCAAGTACAAATAGTAATAATCAAACATTCCTAACGGACGTGAGTAGTTGAATTTGAAAATGTATTAATTTCGAGCATGGAAAATTGAATTTATATGATTCAAAATTCGTTCTAGGTCGTAAATCAAGTTTTGGCAGGAGAGGGAGTGGGTTGGTTAAAACTGAATAGAT
The DNA here is from genome assembly GCA_032362435.1 of Melikaiella ostensackeni. Taxonomy (NCBI): domain Eukaryota; kingdom Metazoa; phylum Arthropoda; class Insecta; order Hymenoptera; family Cynipidae; genus Melikaiella; species Melikaiella ostensackeni. The sequence continues at coordinate 8,590,731 of JAUMHM010000071.1, read as the reverse complement.
TAAAAAATCTAATGGAGGACGAGAGCTATCGAGATTTCATTCTGACGAAGCTCAACAAAGGTCTGCATAGGAAAATAAGTCCTGATGATCACATAGATGACGTGGTGGGTTGAAAGTCTGCTCTTTATAAAATATTTAATAAGAGTATCGAGAATTATTAGTTTATAGCTAAAGAGTTAAAGGTCAGTATTTTAAATTTTGGGATCATTTTCTGCTTCAGTGCATATCAAAGTCCGTTTACAAGGGAATGTTAAAGTGCCTTCAGGCAGTATCACATGGTCTTGCACATACGTACAGCAATTTTGGATTGGGTGGTATGGCTTCCGTGTTCCAGCTTATGGAAATCGCACACACACATTACTGGAGTAAAGATCTATCAGAGGGCGGATTTGAAGGTTCACTGATGTCACAGGTATAAGCTTATAATATAAGTCTTAAAGCTTATTGTACAAGGATGTATGCACTAATCTTTGCTTTTATCGAAAGTCATCTACGCCGTTCGGAAGCAAAGAGAATCTCAAGTCGCCTCAGTCTCAAGAACAAGCAGGCGTTGCAGATATTCACAGAATGAATGGTATTACTATAGAGAATACTAACATAGTTTTAAAATATACATTTCAATGTTGGATCAATGTTGTTCAAAGTTGCTCATATTCAGAAGGAATTTAAAAATAGATTGACTGACAGTATATTAAAAATTGTTCTTTTTCAGTTGGAAAAAGGTTTACAATTAGTCTGATACTGACATTAATTTTTTTCTCAGAACCACCTCAAGTTCGACTAGAGAGGCCTCACTCTCAATCAAGTGGAGAAGATTCTCAGTCCACGACGGATATGTTCCTTGACATGTTTACCAAGAAAGGAAAATTCCTGAGTAGACTGACTTCCTTTGATTCAGAGGTAGCTTTTTAATATTTTTTCTCTGCATGTGGGCTTCCGCACGAGAAATACCCTTATGACCGGTATGGAGTTATGTATAGGATCATTTTTGAAGTTGGAACTTCGAAAAACCGCTTTTCGAAAATAAAGCAAATAAAGTTGGCGAGTCTCATAAGCGCACATGTTATACTTTTTCTTCAAACATGAAATATACCCACTTCCAATTGCTTTCGGGACATGAGTATAGTACCAATAGATTCAGGATAGTGCCTAATATCATCCCCCACTCAAATCCGAAAAAAATAATTTTGACCTTGACTTATAAAAACGCGAATATCTCCTAAACTAAAACCGGCCATAAGGGCTCTTTTCATGCGGAGGCATATATACCTGTAAACACTTCCTTGATTTAGTTTGGAGTCACCCTTAAGTAATGTAAACATACTGTTTCATGTAATATGGAATTAAGTTTAGTTGAGAGAGAGGAGGTATTAAAAAACATGCTTTACTCGCATCAGAAGCATCAGCGCCCTTCATGCGATTCAAGCTAGTTTTCGGATGCATTATTATCTGTGTCACCTGAACTTGATTCCATATTAGATGGAGCAGTAGAAATATGAAATTTCATGAAAATTCTCATCAGAGTGGCCGAGGTGGAGGAATGGGAAGCAGCGAGGCTTTGTCAACGGATGGAGGTAGCATTACGACGAATCCTGCATTTAGACAGACCCACCAGGCTTCCTTCCGTAGTACAGTTTCTGACAGCGAAGTTGAACAAGTCAATGTAAGCCAAAAAGTCCTTAAAAACTTTCTACTTGTTGTTGAGTGATACTTAAATACAAACTCTATGTATATTTCTTAATACTAGTTTCCACGACAAAAGCAGCGGACAGCTAGTGTTTGGTCCAGCAAATCGTCTCTCAGCACAGGCTTTAGGTACCATGGAGGTAGTTTGGTACCTACAACAACGACACCAAGTCCAGAAGCAGCTAGAACATATCTTTTTGAAGGTAATTTGAATTTTGATTTTAAAAGCAATTTGTTCTACTGTAATTGCGCGAACAGTTAATAAAGAAGGCGAGAGTGACTCTCTACAAATTCAGTCAAACCTGTCAAAATGGTCGACAGTTCGATTCTAAACGCGAAAGTGGAAAAAGCACATTTTGTACGATAAAAATCTGAGAAAGTAGGTTCTTACGTATCTACAAAATCCTGTGCAAATATATACCTCTGTTCCCCGATTTGTTTCCGCGAAGGCGGGATTTGTTGAGACGTTCGAAGTTGCTGTTGCTAATATATTGTCCCAACAACCCTTCAAGCAACATAACTGAAGGACACAAAGAAATAAATAAATGTACAACTTGGACCATTGAGAAAAAAAATTAGATGAAAATTGTTTATAAAAAAAGAGAAAGGTAACTCCTTCACCAAAATGCTTCTCCCTCTTTATGCGCAAACTTTGGGCCTTCTCTCGAGAAACTGAGCATAAGAGCTATTACCATTATTACAACCATCACAAAACTTTGAAACAGCACATAATATTTATATTCGTGAAAAACCTTCAAAAGTTAATGACATCAAATTCGGTGATCATACTCATCTTACAGCTTAATATCCAAATACGGCTTCAATATTACAATGTCAATTATAAAGACTCATGTAATTCCAATACTATTCCATAATTTACGGATCGCTAAAATATTACGTAACACTTTAAAAGGGTTTAGTGATTTTTAACTAATGATAAATAAGGAAAAGGTGGGAAAGGGGTGTACGTTTTTTTTTTAAATTGCGTAAATTAATTTTTGGAGTTGCATATCTGCTTAAGTTACTGGACCCATTGCGAGATTAATTTTTTTTACAGAAATTGTCAGAACAATCGTTTAAGAAGGTGAGATAGAACATGCGGTCTGCATAATAGGGATATTCACGTTTGATAATTATTATCGGATTATTTATCAGAGGAAAGAATAGTATATTATGCACCTAGGAATAAAATACGCCTGTTTCATCCCGTGGTGCATACGATATTTTCCTCAACGCATGGTGAAAAATCGCTGATTCAAGTCATGTGAAGCGGACCGGACATTGCTGTTTGTTGACCGGGGAAAAGAATTGAGAAAAAAAGTCGTGACAGGGGCAAGTACCTCGTAATAGATAGAACACAACTCGGACGTGCTGCACGTCACAGGCAGCACATCCGAGTTTTTTTCTCTCTAGCAGGAGTTTTTTTCCCGGTCAGTAGTTTTTTTCCCAATTGTTTTCCCCGGTCGGGAGGTTTTTTCCTAATCGTTTTTCCCGGTCAACAAACAGCAACGTCCAACCCGCTTCGCACGCTCGAAAACCCGCGGTTTTCACGCATGTGTTGGAGAAAATTAACTGTTGGTGGGTTACACTTTCAATTGCAAACGTTTTTACTCAAATTGGATACATTCAATTGTAAAGGCATATGATTTTCCACCGGGAAACAGTTTGAAATTGAATTATTGAAACGAAAAATTTATTCATAATTGGACTTCTTTTATATCTTCTTTTTCTAACATTCCAGGACTTTTGGGAAAAGAAAGATCTTCTCTTTGGGATCAAGTTCAATTCTGGGAGGACGCGTTTCTTGACGCCGTTTCACAAGAGCGAGATATGATGGGAATGGATCAAGGGCCCGGAGAAATGATGGAGAGGTTGTTATTTACAATTTTTTTTTCTTTTTAGAACACTTAAAACCCACTTTTATGTTTAACTTAAAAATTCTTCTTTTTATTCAGGTATAAAGGTCTGAGTGATAGTGAAAGAAGGCGCTTAGAGCATGACGAAGACAGATTACTGTGCACCTTGCTCCATAATCTTACCGCAATTTTAGTGATGTTGAATGTTGATAAAGAACAGGTTAAACGAAAGGTGCGAAGGTTGCTTGGTAAAAGTCACATCGGCCTCATTTATAGTCAAGAGCTAAATCAACTTCTTGAACAGATAACAAATCTCGTGAGTGTATTCAAATGTAAAATTTAACCTTTACAGCCACAGGATATTTCGGGATGTCCCATTTATGTTTCGAAATATCTCGTGGACCCTAGGATGTCCCCACGATCTCGGGACAGAAATGGGATATCCCGAAATATCCTGTTTCTGTGAGGGAAAAGATTAGAAGAAAAATATTAGAGTTAAAAAGTTTATATTTGTTTGTAGATTGTGGAAATAGAAAATTATTATCAATTGAAGAATTTAAGCATAGCGTTTTTCTTTAAATTTCAGCATGGAAACGATATTGACTTGAAACCTTTAAATTCTCGACAAATGCATCGTCAATCGTTCACTGTTCATGCAGGCGTGGATGCAGAAGGTGATTTACGTTTTTTAGAAGTTAGACATGATGGCTTGGTACTTAGATCTGTTAATGGTGTCATCGTTGAACGATGGTGGTACGAGCGTTTGGTCAATATGACTTATAGCCCTAAGACTAAAGTTTTATGCCTTTGGAGGCGGAACGGAGGGCAAACGCAGTTGCACAAGTACTATACGAAGAAGGTAATTACCTATATATTTCAAGACTTTAAAAAAAATACTGTAATTTTGAACAAAATTCTTTATCCTAAGTTATTATATTCGAATTTTAAGCGCTTTTAGTTTTACTAGATATTGAGATTTGATTGCTTCCCACTGGGAAAATTTTAGAATTGCAATACCCTTAAATGCGAAAAACCTGATTTTGATTTTAATCAGCGTAACATGTTAAATTAGTCTGTTTGTAAGTGGAAAATGTTGAGTTTTCCACCACCGAATAGACTGCCCATATTGTTCTGATATGAAAAAAAAACGAAATTTTCTTCTTATTTCCTTTTGTTATTACAAATTGAGAGAAATTTCCTTCTATTTTCATTTTGGTATCAGAAATGAAAGAAAAATCTCCTCCCATTTCGGTTCAGTACCAGAAACGAACAGAAAGCCTCATTCGGTTTTTTTTTTCGGTATCAGAAATTAAACGAAATTCTTCTCCCATTTCAGTTCACTACTAGAAACGAAATAAAAGATTAATAAAAGCTTCTTTAATTATTTCGTATTGGCAACAAAAACAGAATAAATTCCTTATACGTTACGTTTGGGTATTATAAATGAATCGATACCTCTTCACTATTTTGTGTTGGTATATCAGAAACGAATCACAAATCTCTTAATCAACTTACGATATCAGAAACGAAATGAAACGAAACTCCTTTACCATTTTTTTTCAGTATGAGAAACGAAAAGAAAGTCTGAGTTAATTTATTTCCTATATCAAAGAGTAAAAAAACTTGCTTCTGGTATCAGAAGTCAAACGAAAGTATTTCCCATTTCTGTTCACTACCAGAAACGAAATGAAAAATTCTTTAATTATTTCGTTTGGGTATCAAAAAAAGAATAAACTTTTTGCATGTTACTTTTCGGTATTGCAAATGGAGCGAAACTCGCTTATTATTTCGTGTCAGTATAACAAAAACGAATCACGAATTCCTTCTAATTAGCCTAAGATCTCAGAAACGATACACAAGACTCATTGAAATTGGTTAGAGTTATAGTAGAAACAGAAGGGAAGGCTCCCACATTTTGTATAAGAAACGAATAGAAATGGAATCCCCTTGTTATTCTTTTAGTTATCAGAAACGATACGAAAGTTAATTAAATTTTGTTGGAGTATTAGAAACATAATAAAAGGCTCTTTCAATTCGTATCGAAATAAAAAACAAATTGAAAGCCTCACTTAGTTTCGTTTGGGTATCAAACATAGAACGAAAGTCTCGTTCCATTTCATTTTGACATAATAAAGGAGCCAAAGAGACAGCATATTATTTCAGTATCAGAGATGAAATGAAAGACTGATTCAGAATGCTTTGGATATTAGAAACGGAACAATAGTCTTCGTATTTTTTATATCTGATTTAAAAACAAGAGTTAAGTCTCTTCTAATCTCATCAGGTATCTGAAATACGAGGGGCAAGTAAAAAGTAAGGTTCCCAACGCTGTAGCTCCGCCGCGCGTGTTGCTAGGCGAAATCCGGCG
>JAUMHM010000071.1:8555544-8584721 GCA_032362435.1 Melikaiella ostensackeni | reverse complement strand
TTTCAAATTTATATTATGATCTTACTCAAATTTCATGTGAGCGTTCCCGAATACATGAAAATGCATTTTTCGATTTTTAAAAATATTCATTTCATTGCGGAATTTTCCCAAATTCATTAATTGTGCATTATACCTTTTTTCTTACTTTTGTGAACTTACTCTGACCTTTTATTTTTGAAAATATATATATATAAAAATCGAACAATGACAATAATTCTGCACGGCAAAAAAAGGCTTATCTTTGAATGAGTGAGGCTGAATTATTAAATCGAAATAAGTAATCAAAATAATGTTTCTCATATAAACCGCAATTCGTGAAGAACTTTGATGACAGATTTGTACTGACAGTAAATAACAACGCAGAAAAATGTGACCAACGGTATTTAGCAAGGTTTGGAGCGTTGAAATTCGATGGCTTGAACATCGAAATTTGACGTGCCAACATTAAAAACCGATGTACCTAAATATTCAATTAAAATACGCGTGATTGGCATCAGACGATGCGCGAAGACAGTAAAAATTAACGTCTGGACAGTGGCCATCACTGTCCAGCGTTTATTACTGCGCAACACATGATTTTTTGATTTTTCCTTATTCAACATCCAAGACAATGAAAAGCGATGCGCGAGACATTGAAAATCCATGTCCAGACAATGAAGTTTGATGTTTGGACTGTAAAGTTCGATGCATTTAAATATTTTTTTCTCTGCACAGCGCTCAACACTGCGCCGCGCAGTAATTCTGTCTGTACCGAGCTCTCCGTGTAGAAAACAAGAATGTGCAAGAGGGGCCCAAATGGCTATTATTCAGTTTATGGAATTGAATAATGTAATCATATGATAAAATAAATTAATATCTACATAAGTCCCAGAATAAAATTATAGAAATAATAAAAAGGAAATCAGAGAAAATCAATCAGCTTATTCGACAGTAGGCCTCACGTATTTGGTCCTGACTGGCGAATGAAATTGTCATTAGATTCCCTCCATGAGAAAGCTTTACCTGTCCTGTTAGGATTAAGCCTGGAGCAGGGAATTTCTGAGTTTTTCACGAGTCCAGTAAATCCTATTTCCGATAACGATGATTTGATAGACCGCTCCGCTCTGACGAGATTGACCAATTCGGTTATCATAATATTTGTACTATTACCGTCAGAGCGGAGGGGCGAACATTTCTTTCAGATCTAATAATCCTGTAGTTCGGTATATATATTTTTTCATGGAATAAATGAACGTCCATGCTTGGGATATATTATATCTTGACGTTAATGTTTTTTTCAAATTTTTTTTATTTTACTGCTCACATGTACATCCTTTTTGAACATCTACATATGGAGAATCCAGCCTCAATAAGTGTATCAATTATGGGGAGTCCCTTAATCCCATACCTTCTGCAGCCCGATTTTTATTAGAAGCGCTCGCACTCGCCAATCAGGGAAGTCGAAAACTGTAGAAAACCAAAACTTCCGAGCGCAGCCGGTTACCGACGGACGATTTTGGATGTCGGCATTCTCTGTGTGGAAAAATTTCGTTGCACTGTACTGTTTCTGGCTAGTCCGTCTAAAGTCAATGCCGCAGACTGACTGTTCGATGGCTAGACTGGAATGTAACTTTCGCATCGACTAGTTTCTAGACTGATTGTGTATTTGGATAAAATATAATAATCAATTAGCTAATGTAATCATTTTTCTTTGAATAAGACTCAAATATATTGATTTTGCAGTCAAATAAAAATATTTTTGAAAAATTTTGTACATATAAAAAAAAAAAAATGCTTTTCCGCCAATATTGAACATATGCCGGGTGTCAAACTTTTGATGTAACTGCATAACATGTTGCTGTAACTTTATCCCGGCACCTTAACTCGCTGAACTATCTGAAAGTTGAAAAATTATTCTTTTTTGCCGGACATGAATTTCAATCCATTTCAACGTAAGGCTGAAAAAGAGAAGCGTTGGCAGTACAGTCTTCCTAAAGCAACCAGTATAGATAGTTTAGATAGTCTAGTCTAGATATAGGAAACCCACCTTCTCGAAAAGAGAGAGATTAGAAAGAGAAAGGACAGGCAGTTCAGAACCTCAGAACTACGTAATATGGAAAGATGAATTGAAATGTGATCATTTTTAAATTCACACTTGAAGCTGTCTAAATGTAGATTGACCTACATAAGTAGCTTTTGAGCATATTTCTTCTTAATCAAAATTACACAAAATGCGCATATACGGGAAAGACAGATAGTTGATTCATTTTACAATTTTATTGTTATAAACTAACTGAATAACAAATCGACAATAAATTTTACTCCTTCCTTCGCGGACAAGAATTCTTTCCCATTTAAATGTTCTATTTGTTAACTGAAATTATTTATAACAAAGCCGCGTGCATATTTGAAGGGTGGCTCAATCATTACTTACGGAGTTAATTTAGAAATTTTTGATAAAATTACGAAATTGCAATGGAAATTCCGTCAATTTTCTGGTGGAATTGTTTTTTCACAATAATATTCAATAAAATACAACAATTGGAAAATTTCAATTTTTTGTAAAAATTTGTAATTACTTGTGAAATTTTCTGAAGTGTCCAAATTCTAGCAGAAAATTATAGTTTCTAGTAGAATTATGTTTGTAATTTTCTGTCATTTTAATGATTTTTTGAAAAATAACGGAAAATACAAAAATAATTCCACACTGAAAAAAATTCTTGAATCCAAAGAAATGTATGTCTTTGATTCCATTTCTTTAAGCCAAGGAAATTGCTTGCCTAATTGTAATGAATATTCTTCAAAGGCAACAAATTTGTGTATTGATTGAAAGAAATCATTTCTTTGTGCACCATTTCTTTGGAACAAAAAAATATTTCATGAACTATGAGAAGGTGAGATAATTAACTCGAGGTGAATTCCAAAAAAGGATACCTTCAAAACGAGAAACCTAGTTTCCTTGAATCTCGCTGTAGTATCCAAAGACATATTTCTTTATTCCAATAATTTAGAGCCATTGAATTGAGAAAAATCTATTTAAAATAACTAATTCATCCATGAGTGGATGAAATATTTTAGTTTCTTTGAATCAAAGAAATACTGAGATAACTATAAAAGCGATATTACTTGGGTGAAAGAGATATTTCTTTCATGTAAGGGAGTTGATATAGCTATTCCAACAGAACAGATCATTAGTTGAATGAAGTGATTTGTTCACTTAAGTATTAATGAATTTACTTGAAAGAAGTGTTTCTTTTGATAAATAAAATAAAGCGATTCATGTCAAATAAAAATTTCCTTCAAGTAAAGAAATATACATTTGAAATAACATTATACAAAGTTGAATGAATGGGACATTTTTATTTGTATACTTTAACTATCCAGCTTTGTTAAACAATTGAGGGATTTTTGATTCGAGTAAGTCGTTCTTTGAATCGAGGAAAATCACACAAAAGTGGGGATTTTTCACGAAAATATTGGGGGAAATTTCCCAAATTTTTAAGAAATATTGCCCAAAATATGTCGGGAAAAGTTCCCCAACTTGCAAGAAATATTCCACGCTATTATTGGGAAATTTTCCTCAAAATACTTGGGGAAAGTTCCCTAAATTTTAGGGAATATTTCGCAAGATTTCTCCGGGGAATCTTCTCTAAATTTTTTGGTGAAAATTCACAAAACTTCGGTGTAATTTGCATTACTAACATTTTGGGGAATTCCCTCTAAAAAATTCGTTAAACTGTATACAACGCAATTTTCATTTTCTCACCAGCGGTCACCGTCTCGATCCTTCCAGATCAAGGGTTTGGATGGCATGCTATTATCATGCATGACTATTGTCGAGCTCGTAACTCTGTCCTTTGAGTAGATGCCGATATGAGCATATTTGAACTCCGGCACTCGAGGTACGAGGTACGAGGTGTTTGAATTTAATCAACTCATTCATGCGTCCTCTCCGGGGGAACTCGACTCAAAGGGCGATGAACATCAAATACCATTATCGGTCGCTTGCATTTGTTTCTTGGTCAGCTTGCGTTGTTTTGTGAGAACAACTGCAAAGACGTGAATCTTTATTTTTAACAAATATATCTCAATATCTCAAGTATACTTCAACTATAGACTAAATACACCTTAGGTATACCTGAAGTACGCATGAAGTATTCCGGGAATATTTATAAAGTAAGGGTGAAGTATTCATAGAGTATATCTGGAATATGTATAAAGTATATCTGAAGTATATCTAAAGTATACCTTTTTAATACTTTTATAAATCCGTCATAGAAAGTATATTCTAAGTGTATCTGTAGTATATGTGAAGTATATATATGAAGGAAAATGTACAGTTTCAGTATGTCTCAAGTTTAGTTAAATCACAGCTGAAGCATATCTGACCGATGTATGAAGTATTCCAAAAGTATTCATAAAGTGTGTATGAAGTATTTATAAAGTATATCTGGAGTGGGGAAAGGGTGCCCACAGGAAGCCAGAAAACCCTAAGCTCGTATAAATGTTCATTTTTTAATTGACCTGGAAATGTGAATTCACGTTTATCTATCAGGAACACACGTATTCATTTCTTGAATATTATTTTACAAATCATCAGCAAGAACTCTTTTTGCCACAAATTGAATGAGTCTTATGCTGTAACATTGCAAATACTGAAGCGAAAAATTGTTTGAATGACTTGTTTTTCTCAAATATTAGTTAAAAGTCGGTAGTCACATAACCTGTCATTGCGACCTGTCATAAACTTAAAAAAAAAACTAAATAGGAGAAGCATTCAAATATAACTTTTCGAAAACACCTGTCTTTCCTCCGGAATATTTACGAGAAGAGCATTAAAAACTTCATAGTATAATATTTTTCAGACATTGAATAATTATTATTCTTAATGTGATAGTTTTCTTAGGTAAAAGTGTCAAAGAATTAAACACACTTATAAATTCTCACCATATTTTTACGAATGATAAAATTTCAATGGAAAACGGTACAGTTTGTTGCTTACTGGATTCCTTAATACTGAACTATTTACCAAATTTTCCAAATAAGTCTCTTGCTGTTAATGAATCAATCAATTACGGGCATGGAATAAAGAGAGAATAACGCAATGTTACTTTGAAGTCAATTGAATAAATGTGCTAATTTATAAAAATTAAAATTAGACGATATCTTAATAGTTTAGTCGAGCTTCTACTTATTTTTTAATTTGATTATAATCTAATTGAACCATGATCCGAGCTCCAAACCGCGAGTTAAATTGCGCACGTTACCTTTGATATACAGAAAAATATTTAGGTAGTTTTGGAAACATAGCCCAGATGTAGGCTCCGGAAGCTCCGACCGCGATCATTTTTGGGACGATCGATCCCGATGCAACTGGAGGTATATATGGTATCATCTGACTCGTCACTTCCCGCAGCACGAGAAGACGATCGAGTCAAGAAAATAAATTCACTTTACAATTTTCCGAAAAATTCAAAATACTTGACACTGTGATATGATCACTTACTGTAATTGAGAACACTCCGTAGTGGAGTACGAATTTTGACTTTAGAATTTATGATTAATCGCGAGCACGGTTCGAATAAGGCTTTTGTCTCAAATTGGCTTTTTCACGACATCCCTCGATAACAGTCAAAACCAAGGTACGGACTCCAAGATAGCGACAGGCTATCATGGCATAGCACTTGGCGCTATGTTCCGATCTTACAGATTTATGTGCCATAGGGTGTCCAAGAATTAATGAGATTTTAAGAAGATAGGTTGGCATCGCCGTCAATTTATAAACATATTGCTAACGTCAGAGATTGTTTCTGACTGAGCGGTGAATTCGAAATGATAATATTTGGAAATTGTAAATAATATAATCGTTAGTCAAGATATTGAAAGAAAATAATTATCTTTGGCAAAGGGTGGGCAGGGGTGGCAGAATTTAATATTGAAGTGTGACGAACTTTCAAAACTGAGTAAGATAAAAAATAAAAGAAATAATCAAATTCAATAGATACGAATTCTCCAAAAATATATTAAGTTGAACATTTATTCTGTGTAATAACATAAGACTATGCTTTAAATGATTCTTTAGATAAATATGCAAAGATAAAACAATTGATTTATCGACGTTTCAATTTTCTTAAATTAAAGAATTAAAACAGCAAACAAATTGAACGTTATTTCCAAGATATATTAATTCAATTTTGAAATGCTAGTTCTACTATACACTCAATTCTTGATTTATTTGCCCTCGCTTTATTGCCTTTCTAGAATGTCTGCAGCTCGCACTCGTGGGTGAGGGGTGGAAGATGCCGAGAAAGAGGATTGCTGTCGGCCTTGCATTCGTTGGTGGGGAGGTTCGAGGGGCCGAGAGAGAGGCGCGCGAGCTCAGCGGAGTTATTCAGTTCCCCCTGACTGTTTGCTTCGTAGAAATTATTGGAACGGAGTCACGGTCATCGAGGCAATGTCCGAGGCTCGAGCCAAATCGAGAGTTGAGTGTATTTTAATTTTAAAGACTTAAATGTAAAAAATACATTGTTTAGTCTCTTCATTTTCCATTGTTTATTGCTTAAGTTACAAAGTTACAAATTAAAAAATATGTCATTTCTAATGCATAACACAGCACCACAAAAAAAATGTCGTGAGCAAGAAACTAGATCCCACCTATCTTATGTTTTCTGACCCGCTGATTACGAATCCGGAAGCCGTTTCAACGAATTGGCTCTAGTTTTTACATAACTTAAAATTTTCGAATTTTGGTGAAAATTTAATTTTTGTTCAATGACATTATTTTTCGAATTAAAATATGGTAAAGAGCACAACTAAACATGTTTCCGCGATAAATATTCAGATACAACTACCATTTTAGGTCAACTGCTGCACAAATGTTACTAAAAATCGCGAAACACGACCTTTTTGGACTTGAACCTCACAGTCAACACATTGAATTCTTCCACGGAAATGAAACGTTTATTGAACAAGTTTTCCACAATGATCATTGTTCTTTCGTCCACAAAGATAGTGGAAAACTGGTTTATTGAACGTTTGACTTCCGTCGGAGAATTCAATGTGTCTTCCACTGTCTTTGTGGACGAAAGAACAATAATTATTGTTCTTTCGTCCCTAGTTATAATCTGAAAATATGTGGTGATTGGTGGTGATAGGTCTTCTTAAGCAGTGGCCGTGTTTGAAATTTTTTGTTGACACCGTGAAAATGAAAATGGAAATATTATTATAAACTACAATAATTATTATTGCATTCAATATATTTTTTTCAACAAATGGGACAATTTAATTTTTGCACTTAGCTATTCAAATTTTTCAAAGAATGGAGACATCTTTCGTGTTAAGTAAATCGTCCTTTGATCAATTAATATTTTATCAACTCTGTTACTTGTTTATTCTGGACATTATGCCGTACCTTAGAGTCACATAAATATTCATTTTCGTTAAAAAACGTTTGTCACAACGAAATATTTATTTGACCTTAAAGTATGCTTACTTGAAACAATGAATCATATATTTCATTCAAAAAAACGTTTACTCGTTGCGAGTTATATATTTTTGTATGTAATAATTATTTTATTGAACTCACGCCATACGTTTTTACATTAAGGAACTCACCAATCATATCAAATACATATACTCATTTCTTATAGTCAATAACAAATTTATTTCGCTGAATGAATATTTGACAATGTCAAATAAGTATTTCTTTGCCTTAATCAATTCGTTCCTTGGATACAAAAAAAATATTTTTCTTTGAAATGAAGAAATATTTCTTCAGCTATTAATTATTAGAAATTTGAAAAGAACCCCGCACGTTACTTATTGTTGAATTGGCCCAATTTGTTGGCACAGTTTGATATATTTTGTAGTTCTACGGTTGCCCAGTACTCAAAGTACATTTTTATATTTTTGAATTCCTCATAAGAAATGACGTCAGAAGTAATTATCAATTGAAGATTAATCAATCAGAAGCACGTGTTAGATGGACGACAGTTCATGTGCCACCGACGAGAGGGTGTGCGTAAACCAGCGTGTCCGTCTCATTTCGTATTTGCAGAAGGTGGTGAATGTCTAATGCAACTTCACACGGCAACTTCGCGGCAAGATACACGAATTCGAAAATATCTTTTTGCCAAGCGACGGAACTAGTTAACTCTGGTCAGCAGGTTAACTACTACTGAATTCAAATGGACACATTTTTCCAATTCTTTAGAATTCTGTAGAAGCCTTTGAATTCACTTGGAGTCTTTTGGATTCTTTTAAAGTTTTTTCAATTCTTCCGAAATCTTTAGAATACATGTTGCATTATCATAAATTCCTTCCAGTATTTTGAATGCTGTAGAATTCAAAAGAATTCTTAGAATTCACATGTACTCCTTTAAATTCTTTTGAAGATTTTTTTAATGCTCTTGTAATCTTTACAATACACCATGAATTATTTTGAATTTATCCAAATTTTTGCATTCTGCGAATTCTTCTGGATTCATTGAATTCTCTTAAATTCTCTGAGGCGTAGTTTCCACTAATTTACAAACATAATTCGAAGTGTCGTCAAATGCTGTCGACCAGGATTTTCTTTTCAGAAGAAAATTATACCCAAAAACATACTGGAAATTTTTTATGCATGTGGGCACCGCTGAAGCCCGATCCAGTCCTAATTAGATGATTAGTCATTGTAATTAGTCATTCAATCGTATCTCACTGGTACACACAAGTATGAAAAATTTCCAACTAATTTTTTGGGAGTGCATTTATAACTGCGGACACACCTTCGAAGAAGAATTTTCGACGACGCCCGTATCAATGGGCTTTATTTTACTTTAATTAGTTTTCACTAATTTGCGAACATAATTCAATTGAAATAAAATATAAAGAACTATACAAACATTAAAAGTCTCATAGCTTTTGATTATTTTCAAAACTAAAGAGCTGTACTTCGTCACCAGGTTATGAACGGACAGTTTCAAAAGTGACAGGAAATAATCCACATTTTCGTAGATTAAAAACAATTAAAACTATTTTATTTTATTATTTTAACCTACATGCCTTCAAAACTTCAAATATACTCACAAATGAACTTTGATATAATAAGCCTCTAAGTTTGAATCTGTGACAAACTGTTCACTGAATCAATAAAGGAAGTAAGGACTTTCACAGATTACCAACGCAATCTCAATGATCCAAATTGCTAGAAATGGGTCAGTGAATCAAACTAGTCAGAATCGTCACTGATAATCACTGAAATCTTACTGATTCACACTTAGGAAGAATGAGGGACGAATTGAAAATAAATAATAATAGAATAGGACAATGAAAAAATCTCAAAACTATGTACAAAATGAAAGCCGAAGAAAAGAAAGGCCTTCCTTAAAGGCTTACATGCAGCCAGAAAAGTGAAAACGAAGGTATAGTTTTGGATTATTTTCCTCAATGACCGTTCACTTGATTCAATCACAGTTTTTCTTATTCGAAAGAGGGTACAACACGACGTACTTTTATGAATTTTATTTCTTGAAAAATCAACAATAAATATATTTAACAGGCGATAGTGTAAACCATGTTTTTTTCATGTTCTGCGGTGCCGACGATTCAAAGATGTCAGTTCATCTGAAAAAAAATGTCTGGATTAATTATTATTGAGAGATCTATTGATAAGTTTTTGACGAGGAGGATTTCGAAAAAAATTTAAATTAACAAAATGGCGGCTATTGGAATTTCAATTTCGATTTTCACCCCTGTTTTCACTGTTGTTCACCAAGGTATAATTGGGACAAAACTTTTTTTCAAAAAAGTGGCTCGTCGAGGACTAGAAAACATATTGAAGAATATTGTGCCTAAATTTCATCAAAATCCATCTAGCGGTTCTCGAGATATCGTGGGCACCGATTTTGAAAACCACGTTTAGAGAAAAACGCGTTCAAAGTTAACAAGTAATTTCGTGATCATGGTGAGTACGTGCGCTCGTTGGCGCTCTGCTGATTCATCCCCAGAATGAATAAAAGAATATCTGACCGGTAGACAGTGATTCCAGGGCCACATAGTTCTCCTTCTTCTTCCCTTTCCGCATCTGCAGCCGCATTTCTGAATTTTTTCCGACGAATTTCTAACTTGAATCCAAGTCCACAAACACTGGCTTTTTTGAAAGAAATATCGCTTCCACACACTTTACACCTAACATGTTTACTTATGAATAAAAAAAACACTCGCAAAATTCAAAATTACGTTGCCAATAACGCAGTTAACAGCTGTTTCTACAATGTTAAACCATAGCATTTTTTTCTGCAGTGGCATCGAGAACGGTTTCTTCTCGTTTATGAGCAGTCGTCGGCTGCTTCCTTTTTTTGGCTCAATACTCGCGTGCTTTTGTTGACTTTCTATTTACTCTAGTGACTTTCGATTTTGAATTAACTATTTTTCCTATATCTGCTATATTTCTTTTGATTTTCCACTCCGCAAAAAATTGGAATCGATGCTTGCACTTGTCAAACTCTCAGCAGGCCTCTCGGTGTTCGGTCTCTCCACCGTGATCAGTTTGTTACGCTGTGGTCAATTACCAGTAACTTCGTCAATTTTGCGAATTTCGGGATGAAAGTTTTCACACTACATTTTAGAAACTGTAAAGTTGTAGAAAATACAATTTTAAAAAATTCGATTTTTTGAAAATCCTGGCTGTATGTAAGCCCTTGAATACTTTTCATAGTTTTCCCTTCACTTGCAGAGCTTTTTTCATTAAATTTGCATAACTATAAATGTGAGATTCCTGAAAGCATGCGATTTTACACTGGAAAAACGTCTTTAATGTTTCAACAAAATTGATTTTAAATTAAAGAGGCAATAGAAAAAAACTTAGTCGTTAATAATAGGATCATGCGTGTTACAATCAGAAATAATCGAGTTCCTAATTTTTTTTTACTTAACCAATTTTCGTTCTGAAATAAATTGTTCAAATTTATCTTTTTCTCTAATAAATGCAGTAATTTTTTATTGCTAAGAGGAACATTTTGTATTGAAACCATTATCCAATTGTTAAAAAAAATATATTAAAGATTAATTACATTTCCATCATAATGCACAATTAATCTTTAATAAATTGTTTGAAAAATTGGATAACGGATTCAACAACAAAGTTGCTCTTACAAATGACAAGTTACTTCAATAATTACAGAAGAAGATCTATTCAAAACAATTATTTCAGAAAAAAATCATTTAAGCGAAAAAAAGGTTATTTAGAAGATACGAATTTGTTACGGAATAAGGTAGTAATATCTGAATGACTAGATATTTAATAAGAAGCTAAAAAGTTGACCAAATAAAAAAAATAGAAATTTCTGCTTCTTTTTATGAAAAAGTCACAAGTAAATAAAAATTCATTGTTTAAACAATTGGTAAATGCTTGAAACAAAGATCAGTCTTCCTGATATTGACTAATAGTCCGATTGAACATAAAAAATACCTTTCAATGAGTTAGCAGAAAAAAATTATTTAAACAAATAGAATTTTTTTAAATAATTGTAAATTAGTTAAAAATGCCAAAAAACACTTCACTTCGTCGGGTCGGCTTAGGTTGAATAAAATAAAAACTTTGCACTTAAAAGAATATATAAATTTAGCTTTATTACAAAAGGATAGAGAGCAAAGGCTTGAGCGTCTTGACCGGTCAATGAGCAATAAGGAACTGCCTTTTGGTGACAAAATCGAATGCCTGTGGGAGAGACTAAGCACGATTTTTAGACATGTTCTGAACTCGCAGGAATACCAGCTTCGAGCGCCGAACTCTGACATAATTGTTTACACTTCACCGAGTTGTCGATGATATGTCACAGAGAATTTTAGAGCACATAGCATCGACATGAGAGTTACAGAAAAGTATAATATTTCGTGGTCTGGTTATGAGGCGAATATATGGTCGCCACAGAGACCCCCCTGCTAGTGGTTGACTGTGTAGGGAAATCACGATATAGATGAAAACCAATATTTAAAAAAATCTTAGAGTTCCTAATAAAAATGTGTCCTAAATGGGTTTGAGAAAAAAAAAATGAAATTTTTTTGATGCATAAAGAGCTTAAACATTTCAAAGAAAGAAAGAAGACTCTTTTAAATAATTGGGAAAAGAATAGCACATCTAAATTCTTTGGAGGGGGAGAAATAGCACTTAGCACACTTTGGTTACACTTTGGTTGAGAGAAAAAATAAATAAAAAAATAAATATAAGAACAAATTGCCTTTTGATTTCAAACAAATATTTTCACTTCACTGAAACTCGGCCTGTAGACGATCTGGAAATCTGACCTGTCTGCAAGAACGAGTCACTGGTTTCGTCGTTGTCACCACCTCTGGTTCTAGTAGCGATGGCTCCTCGTTGACAAAGTTGCGGTCGATTGAAACAGTGACGTTTTTTGCTTTAATCGCAAGGACGAACGTCTTCTTGCCTCGTTTGATGGCTAGAATCGGACCTTTGAATGGTGCTTTTAACGATGGTAGATGCTCCTCGCCGTGGAGAATCCAGATATGTGTGGCCGTAGCTAGATCTTTGAAGATAAACGTTCGTTCCTGTCCGTGTCTGGTTCCATCAACTGGTCGCAACTGCTGGAAAAATCTACGGAGTTCCTGGACGAAGTTTGTTGCAGATTCTTCGTGTCCAGACTCCGCCCGGGAAACGAGAAATTCCTCTGAAAGACGAAGAGACTCTTCGTAAATAAGTTCAGCAGTTGTAGCCTGAAGGTCTTCGCGCCAAGCTGCTCTAACACCAAGCAATATGATGGGTGAAATGTCGACCCAACGTTCTGTGGCGTGACATCTGATTGCTCCCTTCAGTTGACGATGAAATCGCTCTACAAGACCATTGGCTGAAGGATGGTAGGCGGTTGTCCTGTAGTGTTGAATTCCAAGCAAGGTGTTCAATTTTCCTCCATGTTCTCCACTGGGATTGCTTCCGGCCAGCGTGAGAATCTATCGACGCAGGTTAGGCAATATTTGAAACCTTGTGACGTTAGTAGTGGTCCAACCAGGTCGATGTGGATGTGCTCGAACCTGGAAGATGGAGAAACAAACGTACCTATTGGCGATGATACACGCCTTGAGGTTTTTGATCGTTGACAGTGGAGACAATGGCGAGCCCATTTCCTACAATCAGATTTTACCGATGGCCATACGTAACGTTGATTTACGAGTTTGACCGCAGCATTAATTCCAGGATGAGACAGCTGGTGTAGGGAATTGAAAGCTGCCCGGCGAAATGCTGCAGTAACGAAAGGTCGAGCTGTAGTTGTCAAGATATCACAATGGAGAGCCACGTTGGTTCCAGGAATTTGAACTTTTTGAAGATCCAAAGCAGAATCTGGTTGGAGAAATTCCTGAAGTTCTTCATCGTTGGTTTGAGCTTGAGCAAGAGCCCCGAAGTTGATTGCGGTCAAAAGTTCATCAATTCTGGAAAGAGCGTCAGCCGTCACGTTGTCTTTCCCGCTAACGTGTCGAATATCGGTTGAATATTGTCCGATAAAGTCTAAATAACGGAACTGCCGCGGAGAACACTTGTCAGCCTTCTGACGAAAAGCAAACGTGATGGGTTTATGGTCCGTAAAAATAATAAATGATCGACCCTCGACCATGTGTCTAAAGTGTTTCACTACTTTGTAAATAGCTAGAAGTTCCCGATCGTAGGCACCGTACCTACTTATTTTGAGCGGTGCTCAACTTTTGAGAGAAGAAACCTAGCGGCTGCCAAACGTTGTCCACCTTTTGTTCCAAAACAGCTCCGACGGCAAAGTCTGATGCGTCACAAGAAATGGCAAGAGGTACACCAGGCGCAGGATATGCAAGTAGGGCCGTCTGAGCTAGGGCATCTTTGCATGCGTCAAAAGCTTGCAATGCAGAATTGGTCCATTTAATCAAAGCTTTACCTTTTATGTTCCCCTGGAGAAGGTCTTTTAAAGGAGCCTGGAGTTCGGCTGCATTTGGAACAGCACGTCTGGAGAAATTGATGGCTCCGATGAAACGTCGTAAATCTTTTGCAGTTTCCGGCTTTGAACAATTTCGAATCGCCTGAACTTTTTCAGGTAGGGGCTTGAGTCCTTCTCCTGAAATGCTGAATCCAAGAAAATTTACCTGAGTTGCGCCGAAAATGCACTTCGCAGAGTTGATGAGAACACCGTAAGCCTTTAAACGTTCGAAAACTAGGCGAAGATGTTCCAAGTGTTCCTCTTCCGTTGATGATGCCACCAGTATGTCGTCGATGTAAACGTATACAAAATTTAGACCTCGCAGGACCTCATCCATAAACCTTTGACAGGTCTGAGCTACATTACGAAGACCCAAGGACATGAAAGGGAATTCAAAGAGTCCAAAAGGTGTTGTGATGGCCATCTTCGCCACGTTCTCCTTTGCGACGGGAATTTGGTTATAGGCACGTACAAGGTCAAGCGTCGAGAAAATCTTACCATGCAAGGATTGTGAGAAATCTTTGTTGTGTGGTACTGGATACTTACCTGCAATGGTTCTGGCGTTCAGTCCTCGGTAGTCCCCACAAGGTCGCCATTCGTCGCCCTTTTTAGGAATCATGTGCAGAGGAGACGACCAGCTGCTTTGTGATGGACGAGCAATTTTCATCTGTACCATGGTTTCGAACTCCTTCTTTGCTACCTTGTATTTTTGAGGATCTGAACGCCGGAATCTGCTGGATACTGGTGGCCCTGGTGCTGTCCGAATGTGGTGCTGCGTTGTGTGTTTCGGTTCGATACTTTGAGGCGTACCAGATAGTTTAGTGATCTCTGCGAATTCTGATAACAGTTGGTGAAAAATAGAATCCCCAGAGACTGCAAGTATTCGCACTGATTCACCTTTCGCAAGTCGACCGTTGACGGTGAGCGATGTGAGGCCGTCCACCAAACGTTTATTATGAATGTCGACTAATAACTGGTAGTAATCAAGAAAATCGACACCGATAATTGGCCTGGAAACGTCGGCAACAACGAAACGCCACGTAAAATCACGTCGAAGACCGAGATAAAGAGATAAAAAGATAAAGAGACCGAGATAAATTCGTGAGCGCGGAAAAACACAAAGGTCTGCATCAGTATCGACCAAAAATTGCATTTTTGTTGACTTATCCGAGACAAAGAGGTAACGAGATTTTGGTTGGGCAAGGTCACTGGCTGCCTCCATCAGCGCCGGCCCGCCTCGTTTCCCAAGTTGTAAGTGTTGTACACTTCTTTGCATCGCTACCGTAACGGGCGTGATACCAACATAGTCCATCGTCGTAACGCCGGCCACGGCTTTCAGAGCGTTGTTGGGAGCGCAAACGGTTCCATCGACCTTGTGAACGGCTGCGATAACGGTCACGAGCACTTGTTTCCGGAATTTGTTACACGGCCGTAGTAACCTCGGCAATTGCAGAGCTTATAAGTGCGAGTTGTTAAAACATACATTGCATAGGCACTATATCCGCTGACTCCTCAGGCACGTGTCCGCGCGAATTGGCATCGGCGATGACATCTGCCAAATCAGCGAGAGCATCTATAGGCCTTTTTGTT
This sequence comes from Melikaiella ostensackeni, assembly GCA_032362435.1. Taxonomy (NCBI): domain Eukaryota; kingdom Metazoa; phylum Arthropoda; class Insecta; order Hymenoptera; family Cynipidae; genus Melikaiella; species Melikaiella ostensackeni. Next base: position 8,569,215 of record JAUMHM010000071.1, on the reverse strand, counting down.
GCTAAGAAGCGAGAATGGCTTGTGTAAACGCGGGCAAGCCACAAGGGACGAAGTACTTCATCATGTATCACGGTACCTGCTAAACCTCGAAGGTGCCTTAAAAACTGCGGCGGCTTCCGGTCTCCGATTTCCTCGCGCTCGAGGAGACTTCGCGTTTTTTGATCTTGCGATGCGCTTAAACGCCGAATCAATTCCGATTCCAACTTTCCGTTCTTCTCTTCTGCGAGAGGGTTCATTAAAATGTCACGCACTTCCGCCTAATACTTAGGGACTAAAGAACTCACCACGCAATTATATTTCGTATCATCCGAATTAATACCAGCAATTGCGAACTGAGTTTCAATGTTTATAAACCACATTTGTGGATCAGCATTCCAGAAAGGTGGAATTTTTATAGAAACGCGATAAATTTCTGGAATCTGAAGTCCTGGCCATGTGCCCGATGTTTCGGCCGCACTTGCCGTAGTAGTTGTCGTAGTCGTAGTAGTTGTTGTAGTAGTTGTTGTTACCGGATTGGTGGTTGTTTCATTGGACGTCATGGCTAGCTGATTTTTTACACAAGAAACCGAGAACCATACATTCACTGCGCAAAAACAACAGTTAATTTACACACACAAAAAAAATCCCGAAAAACGCGTTTGTCGCGTTCTTCAGATCACGTCGGGGTCACCACTTTGTGGGGTCGATTCAGGTTAAATAAAATAAAAACTTTGCATTTAGAAAAATATATAAATTTGGCTTTATTGCAAAAGGATTGAGAGCAAAGGCTTCTGCGTCTTGACCGGTCAAAGAGCAGTAAGGAACTGTCTTTTGGTGACGAATATCGAATGATTGTGGGATAGACTAAGCACGATTTTTAGACGTGTTTAAACTCGCAGGAATACAAGCTTCGAACGCTGAACTCTGACATCATTGCTTACACTTCGCCGAGTTGTTGATGATATGTCACAGAGAATTTTAGAGCACATAGCATCGACATGAGAGTTACAAAAAAGTATAATATTTCGTGGTCTGGTTATAAGGCGAATATATGGTCGCCACACCTACTGTAACAAGTTTCATTCAAATGTGTAAAACAAATTGTGGCTGCCTCATTGGATCCGCCATTTTTAATTTTCAATTTTTAACATAAAATTTGATGTCAGCGACTCCAAAATCCGTTGTATACTAAGTTTTATACAAATCTGATGAAATCTTAAATTTTTGATACTTTTGGGAGTCTTCTGGCACACTGTTCAGTACATCCCCTCCAAATGTGCATGATTTCAAAATAGTTCATCATTTACGGACTTGATTTACTGTTTTTATGAGCATTTGCTCCAACAAGAGCATATATTTTTACTTTGTATTCATTACCTGAAAGTAGATACACATCAATTGCTTCCTCATAGGGCGTAGAGGGAGTTTGCAATAACGTAAATTTTCAAATATACTTTTTGGACATATTTAGATATAATTCGACATCAGTAACTTAAGGTATTATGATCACGCTGAACTGCGGCGCAAACCAAAACATTACCTGCTAAGTTCAAGATATCCCCAATTTTTGGAATTGTGGCAACGCTGTGGTGCGTTCTACCTCTTTTTGTCCGAGAGAGAAAGTTTCGATTAGAGTCTCTAGGAAATATTCCAAGAGGTCTAACCTTATTCAGTGAAAGTCAGTGTCAGTGTATGTAAACGATGTAAACAAATAGCACACATCGAGTTACTAGAATTTAAATGGTTGCCAAGTGTGCGCATTTGATAGAATAACACTTTTGTCGATCAATTTTTCATAATTACTGTGTTGTAAAGTTTTGTGTTCAAAAAGGCTACTTACTAATTGACGCTTATTCTACAGATGAAAAATTTTCATGTAGATCCATAGAGTGGAAGTTGTGCAATTAAATAAAAACCACTCCTTACCATATACTCAATGTAAACTTTACGATTTTTTTTTAGAAAAAACTGCGGTAAACAAAAAATTTTGTTTGGGCAAATTTTCTTCGTTTGCTTTCTAGAAATCATATGATTTTTTTCATAAAAATATATAGAAAAATCCGCACCTTGAACATAATACCTTAAGAGTGTAATTTTTAAAAAACGTCCGTGTGTGCGTAACTTTTTTCTGTTTACCATATCTCGAAAAGTAAAAGAGCCATGCTCATGTGAAACATGGATGAATAATAGCTCCAATTGATGTTCAGGCCTAATAAGATTTTGAGTTAGATCGGCCAATTAATGCTGTTTTTTCATTTACATTTTCTTCAAAATACGTTTGTAAATATACTTATTCTCCCATTTATACGATAGTATAAAAATTCTATCATAGATTTGTTGGCTTTTTCGAAACGCATCGATTGGCCTATTGACGAGCCTTTCATGATATTTTTTTATGACCAACCAATATCGATTTATAAATTAAAAGAAAAATCGCCTTGTTTTTTCGATATTTGAAATACAACAGTACTGAATCTGATATATTTGTTCGCTTCTTTGATAAGCATCGATTGACCTATTGATGAACCTTTTATGACCTAATAGTACCGATTTAAGGATATTCAAAAAAATTGTTTACTCTGTTTATATGAGCGAACGTTTGGAACGAACTATTGGAGCAAACTATTGGCGAATGTTCGATGACCATTCGTGATCTACCAATAGTGATTTTTAAAGTAAAAAACATGTTTTTTCTTCGTTTATATGAAAAAAACTTTAATATTTCGAATATATCTTTACTGTAACTTAAAAGTTGTTTGTTGTAACAAGCCACATTGATTGTTTTCGGTAAGACAGAAACATCAAAGTGCTCACAAAATAAGCAAAAATAAATAAATCCATAAAGAATGCACCCATAGTACGTATTGTACGTATCCTGATGTTTAAATGCTTTTAACTAATTAAAGTAATGTTTCTTTTAATTATTTTCTATAAATTACTTGGCTAAATTTGATTTCCCACATGCATTTAATTTTTCATTTTACATATTCGCAGATTTTTTGCACCGACAATGTTTTGGTGGAATTTCAATTTTTTTTTTAAATTTTATTAAGGGAGTACCCTCAGTTATAGAATTACAAATGAGAAACGTGTAATATTTGGATGACAGATGTATTAAAATTCACTAAAGCTCTGGTTAAAATTTTGGAACCTTTCAGAGCTTCATAATCGAAAAATCAATGATTGAAAATAATGTGATCTTATAAAAAGACGCACTTTTTGTAGTATATAAAAAGACTGAAAAATGAAAAAATTCTGAGATGTATAGAATGTTTTTCCAAATCCATATCTGCTTCGAAAAGTATCATTCAAAGCCTATAAGAATAGAACAAAAATAATTTATACCGTAAATGTATGACCGACGTCAGCGAACTGAAGATAGGGCAACGTCGCATCCACTCCACGTGCTCATATTTACACTGTAGACCTCTATGAAAGAGTTACTTTGTAGGTTATAACACGAAGCGTATCATAAGTAGACTGCGACTGTTACATGCGGGCCCGGAGGAGGGCGGGGTAGAAGTGCGACGTTGTCAAACTTATGACTGTGACTGTATGAGTCAATAACAAGTCGAAGCGTTCTCTCAACTGACTTGCTACGTACCGAGGGAACTTCCTTAAACTTCTACACTTTTCCAGCATCTCGTGGGGGCGGAAAGGCACCTGCGTAACTGGTCACGTAAATAATTTTAGTCAAACCTCTAACCCTTTTTAACATCTCGTGGCGGGGCGTGGAGGCACCCCTGTGACTGGTCAAAAAAATAATGTTGGTCAAACCCCTACCTTTTCCCAACATCTCGTGTGCGCGGAAAGCACCCGTGTGACTTGTCACAGAAATAATATTGGTCAAACTCCTACCCCTTTCCAACGTCTGGTGGAGGTGGTAAGGCACCCCTGTGACTGTTCACCCAAATAATTTTAGTCAAACTCCTAACTCTCTCCAATATCTTGTGAGAGTGGGAAGGCACCCCTGTGACTTGTCACAGAAATAATGTTGGTCGAAACTCCTACCTCTTTCCAACGTCTCGTGGGGTCGTGATTGGACCCCCTGTGACTGGTCACAGAAATAATGTTGGTCAAACCCCTACCCCTTTCCAACGTCTCGTGGGGTCGTAAAGGCACTCTTGTGGCTGTGGCTTTCAGTCAAACCCCTACCCTTTTCCAACGTCTCATGGAGGGAGCGGGATGGCACTCCTGTAACTGGTCACAGAAATAATTTTATTCAAACCCCTAACCCTTTCCAACATCTCGTGGGAGCGGGAAGGTACCCCTTTGACTAAGAACACAAATAATGTTGGTCAAACCCTCACAACTTTCCAACATCTCGTGAGGGCGGGAAGGCACTCCTGTAACTGGTCACAAAAATTATTTAAGTCAAAACCCTAACCCTTTCCAGCATCTCTTTTTGCTAACATGATCTTTATCAGTTTTGACCATGAAAATTATATTTTCAGGTATTTGCATGACTGTAAACGAGAATTCGTTTTTAATTCGCATTTCGCTTTTTGTGAAAAACAGCCGGCAACATCGTTCGTTTCCGGCGCCGGCTGTGTAGACTCCACCTAATATTAAAATAAATAAATTATTCAATAACGCGAATATTTTTATCAAAAGCCTAATCTTATTTTGGGCAACTTTAATAAAAAATACCGATCTTCTTTCGAAAAATGTGTGAAATTCTTGAAAACGCCATTTTTCGAAAAAAACTCAGAAAAAACGATTTTTCAAAACAGATTGAGTATTATTTTTTTGTTTAAGTTCAAGAGAGTCGTAAAATATTCGGAAAACAAAAAAAACGGACAATAAAATATCTTTTATTTGGTTTTAATCTAGGTATAAATGGGAAAAATTTGAAAAAAAAGAAAGATCGATTATTCTCAAAAAGGGTTGCAGCGATTTTTTTCTTTCTGGTCTTAACATAGTGGTGATGCGCACCAGTAACAAAAACAAGGGAAAAATCAGAAGTACTAGCAACTATGGACTGAGCTTAATCGAGGCTAGCCGTGCTGGAAGCTTATCAATCAAATGCCGTAAGAGTTTTTTCACCGCGGGTTAATATAAAATAATTAGTTAACTTTTTAAATGTATTTTTTCATTTTTTATTTCTATAAAAAATATGAAAAATGTAAGTAACAATGGTTAAACTAATTATTCTTATGTTATAGATAACCGGATAATTAACACGTTAAAAAAATTATTGCATAAGGGGGATTGAAAAAGGGATTTTGGCTTGCGAAAGGAGTTTAAGGGGATGGAAAAGAGTATTTGAGATTACAAAGTAGTCTGAGGGTGTGGAAAAGGAGATTTTGCCTGCGCTTTTTTATTACATATTGTGTATTTTATTTATTTTTCAATAATTATTGCTTATTATTATTTATTGTTCATAGATCATAGAAGATTCTTATACAGTTCAATATACTCATTCCATTAAAATGAATAAACTTGATACTTGAAATATTGGCGTATTTGAAAAATTGAGGATTTTCCTCTTATAAACGTTTGAAAAATTGACAAATCTGTACATATCATGATTTTGTTTTTTGGTCGCACAGCCTTGTTAAATACAACAGTCGATTTGTCTTAACATAACGAATAAATTTAGTACTTATAATATTGCTATATTCCCAAAATTGAGAACGTTTCTCTCTTACAACCCTTAGAAAAATTTATGAATCTGTACGTATCATAACTTCATTTAGTCATAGAATGTTTCTAAATACATCAATTGATTGATTTTGTCAATATGAACAAATTTGGTACACATGACGTTGCTATGTTCCCAATAATTAAAAAAATTTTACTTATAAACGAAAAGTTAAAAACTTCAAAAATTCTTAAAGTTGAAAATTTTTGTACGGTGGTAGCTATAAACATTCTGTGGAATTATATCAACTAAATACTACTTTGTGTTTGAAAAAATTCGGTTTACAGGGTCTGCATGCTTGAAAAAAAAATATTATATTAATTAAATAAGAACGGAAGAAGGGTTTGGGGAGACACGTATAGACCCTAGAAAGGTTAATCGTGAAAGGTTGATGTCGTCACTTTGAACTATTCAGCTAGCTAGCATAATTTCAGTCGGCATTGTTCGGCATTCAGTTGCCGATTTCAAAGTCGGAATTTAGGCGCATTAGAACGTTTCAATGTCTTCAACTGCACTCAAATGCTCTCAAATAAGAGAGTTACTCGGTTAGAATAATCAATTTTCAACCAAAAAAAAAACGAATTTTCAACACAATAGTTAAATCCTATAAACCAATAAGATGAATTTTTAACAAAGTAGTTCAACTTTCAACCAAGTAGTTGAATTTTAAATTAAAAATTTGATAGTTGATTTTTTAACTAAAAACGGTCAATCTTCAGCCAAAAATGGATTAGTTATATTTTCAATTAAGAAAATTAATTCTCGACAAAAAAACAACAAATTTTCAAAAAAATAGTTAAATATTCAACCAAATAGTAGAATTTTTAACTAAAAGAGATGAATTGTGAACAGAAAAATATAATAGTAGACTTTCAAATTGAAAAGAAATAACTTTCAAAGCGAAATAGTTGGATTATCTTACTGAGTTCTGTTGGGTTCGGAATTCATCTTGTTTAGTTAAAAATTCTACTGTTTGATTTGAAAGTTGTTGTTCGATTAAAAGTTGAACTACTTTGTGAAAAATTCATCTTTTCTAATATTTACCTCTTTGGTTGAAAAATCACTTATTTAGTTGTAAATTAACATTTTTCTGGAAAATTCATATTTTCAAGATGAAAATTAAACTGTTTTGTTTAAATTCGAACCATTTTTTGAAAATTTAACTGTTTGGTAGAAAATTAACTCTCTCTTTGAAAAATCATATATTCGGGTCGAAAATTTAACTGTTTTGCAGGAAATTCGCCTTTTTGACATGAAAATTCAACATCTAAGAAGATAATTGAACTATTTGGTTGTATATCAAGATTTTAATGTTGTTGAACATTCCATTGATCATAAATTTCGCATTTCAAAACTTTCAAAGTGAAAGCATCCGAATGAAACTTTCAAAAGCACATTGCTAAAAAGTGTCTTGGAAGATAGGTTAGAATTTTTCAATTAAAAAACAAAAAACAGGTGGTCATGTATTTGCTAAAAGTGAGAATTTGAAGGAGTGGCCCGAATTAAAGCAAAATATCTAGGTTTTTTATTGCCAATCTAATGCGGAAGTTTAAATTTCATTTTTGATAATGGTCTGGAATCCACCCATTGTCAAATTACCGATTTTGTGATTAAAGTATCATTTTAATTTATTACATTTCTCCTTAGTTTATTTCAATAACAATTTGAATGTGACATACTTGTGCTAAGAATTCAGCCCAAAAAATCCATAAAAATAGGAGAAATGTCGACACAGAAAAATAAAAATTATGTACATAACAAACAAACACGCATACGCAAAGCCCGCTCTAGATAGTTTCTCGAGCGAGGACAGAATCTTATCAGAAAGATCAAACTTACCTGTTGTTGTTTTTTACTTGCTCTCGATTTTTTTTTCTATTTTTAGTCGAAAGAAGAAAATGGATTTTGTCCTTGACTGATTAGTTTTAATCGAGATGGTCTTAATGCCGTTTTTTCCAAACTTAGATTATTAGAACCTCCATATTCTAATTAAAAATAGCTCATTTTTTAGCCAAAAAAACTCTACAAGTTTATAATTACTCTCAATTTATGCTAGGCCCAATCAGTTTCATACCAAATTTAAGGGCTCATTAAGGGTTAAGAAGAATTTTAAGGTCTAAATTTTGGACTCTGCAATTTTTCTATAAAAAATGTCTTTCGCATTGACTTCAGATGAAGCTATCTCCGCCATACCTGTAACTTCAAAACTGTTTATTCAATCAATCTCTAGTTTTCTTAGAAATTGAGGACTCATTTAGGGCCCTCCATCTATGGTAGGCCCAATCACGTGGCCCTTTTAACGTTTTTCAAAGTTATCAATGCTAACTTTTGAAGGATTTGACAAATCGCAAGTTTGAGCGCGCCTAGGGCGCGAGACTGTCAGATCTCACGCTTCGCGCTCGATAATGTTCTTACCTCTCGTTATGCACTCGATCTATGTATTTCCCAAATATTTGTACAGGAGCTTTTTAAAATCAGAAGTTAAAGCATTGGCAACTGCAATTTGGTGACTGTGAATTCTCTTTTGTTAAAGCTCCTTTGGCTTTAATGAATACATTCTCCATCACTTGTCTCGTGAAATTTTCTATATTATGGAGAACTCTATTATAATAAATTTATGTTATATTAATTCTGTACCCAAATTTTCTTAATTGATTATGCTTATAACTTAAGAAATTAGATTAGTGTTTTCATGATTATATTTTTTTTCGAATTTTGAATTGAATTTGTTATAAATTTGTCTCTAATGAGCCGATAAGGAAGTATATTTTTATTTTATGAGCCTATTTATGTTCTGTTTTTGATGCATGAAAGGAAAGGGTTAATAAGAAAGTAGATTTCATTTTTATCCTAATGGAAATTTTTAAAAAGAGACACTCGATTTATCAATAGATATTTGTTTTGGTTTAAATATTGTTCGCAAAATGTTTATGAAATTAGAAATTTTTAGAAATGTGTGTGTGAGTAAAGTCTCATTAATTAACGTGACTTCGGTTTTAGATGGAAAATTTTGCCATCAAACATCTTATTATATCTTGTGTGTTTTTTTTCTATAAATTTGACTTTTTTATTTTCAATAGAATTTTTTCACGATTAAATGGAAAACTACACGTTTTATAAAAAAATGGCCAATAACAAATTTTTAGACCTTTTGCGGTGAATAATGTTGTTATTGAACACATTGTTGTATCTTTTGTCGTTTTTCCAAAAATTCAACTTTTTTATTGTTTTAATGTTATTTTTGAAGATTAAAACAAAAAGTATGCATTTTTAAAAAAAATGGCGAACGAAATTTGTAGACCTTTTTGAGATGAACAATTTTGCTTGGTAAGATTTTTTCGTATCTTGCGTAGTTTGAACGGAAAATGGAATATCTTATTTTTGCTAAAATTTTTCACAATTAAAACAAAATCTGTGCGTCTCAGTAAAAAAATAATTAGTGAAAATTTGTAGATCTTTTTGAGGTGAACAATTTTTTTTTGTAACATTCCTTCGTATCTTGCATTGTTTGACCGGAATATGGAATTTTTTATTTTTACTAAGATTTTTCACGATTAAAACAAAACCTTTGCGTCCCACAAACAAAATTCTGCAGCAAGTTAGTAGATATTTTTGAGGTAAACAATTTTGTAAGGTAACACTTTTTTGTTTCTTGCTTTGTGTGAAAAGAAAATGCAATTTTCTATTTTTACTAACATTTTTCACGATTAAAATAAAAACCATACATCTCAGCAAAAAAATGGTTCGAAACATTAGTAGATTTTTTTAAGATGAACGATTTTGCTTTCAAACATTTTTTTCATATCTCGTACAGTTTTGCTGAAAAATTGAATTTTTGATTTCTTAAAAAGCATTTTCGATGGATAAAACCAGAACCGTTGGTCAAAAATAATTAGGTTACCGCACTCGTGCTTTCTTTTTAAGCCTTGAAACACTGTACCAAAGGGCAATCCAATCGTATAATTTCTTGGAAAGTTATCGTGTTTACAGACAACGACCCCAGACAGACACCGAAGTAAAATCGATTTTTTCTCAATCGGTGAGTCCGAAAACGTCCAGATTTGATGAAATCCACGAAAGTCAATTTTCACATAAAACCAATACCTTCTCATTGAGATGAGAATGTAAGAATGTAGAGCATTTTCGAAATTGAAAACATAATTTTTCTAAGAGTTTTATGAGTTGTCCAGCGGCGGACTGGGATCCAAGGGGCGCGAGTAGAAATAGGTTTTGCAAAGGGGCGCCATACAAGAAAACTCATGTGCAAACAATAAAAAAATGCCTCTGCGTCATTTTTCTACTATTTCTTAGTACAATTCCATTTAGTTTATTTTGAACTAAATTTAGAAACAAATTTTTTGAACCAGATGTTCAAAGGGGCTCCACCTAAGGGGTCGCGGGTGGAATCCCACTGTGGAACCCACGCCAATCCGTCGCTGTTGTTGTCAAAAGCTCTGGTGGATGAGAAAAAGACTTAAAAATTATTTTTCAAAGAAAGGTATTCGGCGGTAAAAAAGAAAACTCCCTATAGGGCTCTAAAATATTTCGTTTTGGGACCCTCATAACCTTTGTATATCCCAAGTAAAAAAAAAAGCGGAATTTCTGAAACATTCTGTAGAAATTTTGCAGAATGGATTTTCCAGTAAAGATTGGTGTTTCCGACTCCAATGAAGATTGAGTAGAGTATAATTTATTCTCTTATATCAAAGCTCTTTCCTGGTCGTGAAACAATTAAATATTAAACTTAATAAATTTTGCAGAATGGATTCTGCAGAATTCGTACAGAATGTATCAGAAATTCCGCATTTTTTTTTACCTGTCATATACAACTGTTATGAGGGTCCCCAAATGAAATATTTCTGAACCCTATAGAGAGCTTTCTTTTTTACCATCGAATATTATCCTTCTCCAGAAAATGGATAGACTAGAAAACTCGCAATTTCTATATTTTTATTGTCGTCGACTTTTCGCTATGCTTATTAGAGGCACACGAAGTGCATATTGCGCTAAATTCAAATGATAAGGAATAATGATATTTTTACATTCTAATCTCAGTGAGAAGGTATTGGTTTTATGTGAAAATTCACTTTCGCGAATAAATCTCAACGTCTTTGGTTTCCCTGATTGATGGATTTTACTTTTGTGTCTATCTATCGTTGTCGTTGTCTGTGAACTCGAGAAATTTCTAAGGAATTTTCCGACTGGATTGCCCTTTGACACACTGTTTTGAGGCCTCAAAAAAAAAGGAAAAGTTCGTTACCCAACCAGTTTTGAATGACGGTTCTGGTTTTATTTATCGAAAATGCTTTCTGAAAAATAAAAAAATCAATTTTCTAGCAAAACTATACGAGATACGAAAAAATGTTAAATAGAAAAACTCTTCTTCTCAAAGATATTTACAAAGCTTGACACTACTTTGTCGATTAGACGCATAGTTTTTGTTTTAATCTTAAAAAATGTCATTGAAAATAAGAAAAATCCACTTTCAAGCAAAGCCATATGAGGAACAAAAAAAATGTTGAGCAAAATTGTTCATCTCAGAAAGATCTACAAATTTGCTCAAAACAATTTTTTGATAAAAAGCATGCACCGGAAAATGGTACACAAAAACATGCCATCAAAAATAACAAATTTGAAGTTATGGAAAAACGAAACAAGATACAACAAAATGTTCAATGGAAAAATTTTTTACCTAAAGCCAAAGTCCCGTCATTTAATTAGCTCTTACTGTTATTGAATTGAAAATTTAATAAAAAACAGGGACCCGGCCGAAACTTTCGTCCTATTTCGCTACTTCCAGTTAAATAAAACAATTTTGATTCGATCATTAATGTAATTTCAGGTATTATCTCATTTCGTCCAAATGTAGAGATAGCAGATCAAAGTTTAGTAAAAAATCATTTTCATATATCAATAACGAAAAGGAACGAGAATGAAAAACATAATTCATTAAACAAATAAAGGTGCAGAAATCAATATAACACAAATTTAATATAAGAGAGTTCAAAATAATATAGAAAATTTCACGTTTATGACATACTTTAATCGAGTGCATAGCGCGAGATGCGACAGACGCACATCTCGTTTACTCTCTGATTATGTTTTGGGAAAGGTTTCTAAGTATTTTAAGCCTAAAATGAAAAAATTCGGTTGGGCCCTTTCTGGAAAAGCTCAACTTTTAATTTTTCTCTCACAATTTTTCAACATATTCTCATGAAAATCCATGGAAAGTGATGCTTTACTTGCTGAAACTCTTTCACTTTTCATTTGAAAATAAGATTTAAGTGCTCAGCATATCGTGCGATATCCTGGCACATATGAAAATACTGAAAATAGGTACAAAATTGAGTTAACTCGAAATTTCTTCATTTTAGAGCAACAAACGCCTGGAATATTTATGGAAGATATTAAAGCGTGTAAAATTATCTGTAAATTAAAAAAAATGGAACGTTCCATCTCTAATATTTCATAAGATATGACCTTCAGAAATCAGATTTTCGGTTAAAAAAATATTAACATTTGGATTTTTTGTGAAATATATCTTTTCTTATGCATTTTAAGTGAGCATGGTATGTATTTGGATTAGAGTAGAAACCCTTCCCTTAAAATTTGAGAAAAATATGATGTCCCAGATACTTAAAAGTTATGGCGTCCCAAAAAAAACACTTTTTATGGAACAGTCAGATTTTTTTTAATATATTGATTTCCGTGCATCGTTCGCGAAAACGTAATAGTAAAATTGTTATTTATGTAACACAAAGCAAGGGAAAAAATCAAAATAAAAATAAAATAAAAATTGTTTTTCTTTGGTACGCTAGAAGATCGTATTCCCCTTCAATTTGTAGGGAAATGAGTCTACTGTAATCCATATGCATACACTGCTCACCTTGAATGCATGATAAAAGAGATTCTTCGTAAAAAATCAAAATGTAAATATTTTTTGAACTTGACACAAACATAACAAGGTCATATCTCGTGAACTATAAGAGATAAAATGTTCTATTTTTTTTTAATTTACAGATAATTTCACACGCATTAATATCTGTTATGAATAATTTAGGCACTTAATGCTCTAAAATGCGGAGATGTCCAATGAACTCCATTTTTGCACCTATTTTCAAAATTTTCAAAGTTGCCAGGATATCGCCCATTGTTGAATATTTAGAACTTATTTTAAAATGAAAAATGAAATAGTTTCAGTAAATAAAGCTTCATGCTTCATAGATTTTCATAAAAATATGCTGAAAAATTCGAAAAGAAAAATTGGAAATTAATTTTTTTTCAAAAAGGGCCCAAACGAATTTGTTTTCTTCAGGCTTCGAATATTTGGGAGGGATCTCCAAAACAGAATCAGAAATCAACCAGAATGTGAAAGCCCTTCTGAGTCAAAAAGAGACGTAAGAAAACATTCACGAATAATAAATGCGTTTGTTGCTTTGTTGACATCGTGTTTATGTGCAGCGATGAGTCGACTCCATTTGAAAAAAAATTGTGAGGATATTAAAATAAATGCTTGAACATATTTTTTAGTATTTTTGATAAACTCTTCCGTTTTTGACTCGTTCGAATAAACTTTGGGAATTCATGAACGTTTATACCTTGAATAAATCGAAATTGATTTTTTTTTGTCTGTATTCTCTCAATAGCTTGAAAATGCATGTATTAAATTTTTATACATATAGAATTATCCCCTCTTATATTACCATCATTGTACATAATTCAATAACAATCTTTAAACTCTTTTTTATGGAAAGTAATAATTTTGTCTTACATGTCTCCCATTTTTCTGTAATAAGTAACTTTTTCAAATTGACTTATTGCATTCTGTATTTGGCACATCGTATGACAAATTCTTATAGAAGAATATGAAAAAAGTAAGATAAAATCATTATTTTCCTTAAAAATGAGTCTAAGAATTGCTATTAAATTATGTAAGAAATGATGAAATGAGGTGTTTCGGGTTTCAATCGTGTGCAAAACTACAAATCTTGCCGACGTTTCGTGAACATTGCAGTTCACTTCTTTAGGGCTAACCTGAAACTGAAGCT
>JAUMHM010000071.1:8528566-8541708 GCA_032362435.1 Melikaiella ostensackeni | reverse complement strand
AAAGCAGAGGTAAACAACTTCTTCGAACAGCTCCACGACAAGAAAATGCACGGGAACTTTCACAGAAATGTAAAAGACCAGTCCTTGTCGATGGAGTTAACGTTTGCTTTCCTTAAATCATCTGGACCTAACTCAGGTCCAGAGAGTTTTATTTTCGTGTGTCAGGACGCTATCATTTCTACTTTGGTATATCGTAGCCGCATCTTAGGTCAAGAAGTTTCCAGCGATAGGTGCAGCGCGTATAATACACATTCTGAGCACCTATTGCACATACTTTCCGCGTGTCCCACTCACTCGAGAACGACGTACCTCTACAGACACATTGCGGCCCTAAGAGTGCTTTATCATCATCTTTGTTGCTATTATAGTATTAACCGCGACCCTGCCCTGCTGAACGCTCCCAGAGAGATAGAGTCAATTAGCGAGAACGAGAAGTGCAAAACTTACTGGAACTACTAGTTCCATTCAGCAGTCCGCATTGGACACTCGAGGCCTAACATCGTACTCCTTGACTTCGAGAAACGAACTATGTGCGTGATCGAATTCTCGGCTCCGGCCGATAGCAACATCACAGTCAAGGAGAAGAAAAAGGCGGAGATGTATCGAGACCTTATAAGGGATCTGCGGGAAATGTTCCGAGAATATTCGATTAAAATGATTGTTCTTATCATCGGTGCTCTCGGAGGTGCGAAGCCATCACTGGTTCGCAATATATATATGCTTCTAATTGAAAACAAGTTTTTTTATATCGGTCTTTTCAATTAGAAAAGTGTTAAAAGTTCAATACTTCCAATCGGGAAAGCATGAAAAAGTTGATTTTTTCACTTGGAAAAACAGTTACAGTTGTGTGTTACCAGTTGAGAAACTATTTGACTTACAGTCAGTTGTTTTGCCTTTGAAGACTTTTAGTTATTGGAAAAGCGAATACAGTTGCATTTCAACAATTGGAAAACTGTTAAAGGTACGTATCAATGCTTTGAATCGAAAAAGTATTAAAGTTCGGTGCTTCCCACTGGCAAAACAAAAATAGTTGAGTGCTATCAATTGGCAAACTGTTTGACTTTCGATGTTTCCTAATGAGTAAGTTTTGAAAATGCATTCTTCAATATTTTAATTGGATCCTTTTTTTTGTTCACTTAGGATGCTTTTCTTAAATATTAATACCAATACTTCATTTCCTCTAATATTTTTTTCATATGGGTAGAAAATCGTTTGAAGATCGTTAAAAATTCGATGTTTCCATTTAGGAAAGTAAATAGAGTTGGATTATACCAATCAGAAAAGTGAGTGCGGTATGTCTTTCGATGCTTCCAATTGGAAAGTTGTTAAAATATTGATACTTCTAATTGAATAAGCGTTTCAATGTTTGTGTTTCAAGGTGAATACAGTTGTATGCTACCAATTGGATAACTGTTTGCTTTTTATTGATTTCAAATAGTAACTATAAAAGCTCGATTCTTCTAATTGGATAACTTAATTTAGATGCTTTTGTAATTGGGAAAGTTATTAAATATCGCTACTTCCAATGGCAAAATCATGATGACTATAATGCTTTCATTTTGTAAAAGTTCTTGGAACCTTTGTTCTTTTCGAAAAGTCTGAAAAATGAGCTGAAAAATGTCTAAACTCTTCAGAAAGTAACGAAGAAACTGTTTCAATAAGGTTACGCTTTTGGGAACCCATCTGGGGACTAATTTCGACAGGCTAATTAACGTTCTGATATTACAATTTTCCAGGCAGATCAAATCTGTTACTCGGTCCTGTGTGTCTTTTCCTACCTGGCAGCAGGTTCTGAACGAAAAGTGCAACAGCAGCAAACACAGTTACCGCAGCAACATGGCGGTGGTGTTAACCAACCCCAGGGTAGAAGAACCTCCTTCACTGAATCCTTCCCCAAACTGCACTGACATAAAGGCAGACATTCGCTCCCATTCGTGCATGACTACGATAGTTGTGCTCCATACGCCTGTCTACCATGGGTCTAAAATCTACAAATTACAAAATATTTGGATTTTTCGATCCAACGCACGTTATTCGACCTTAATTGTTGATCATCATCCGCGTTTGGAGCTTTCTATTCTACTCACAATGTGCACTGATTATTAATCAGGGGGCGTTCAATCAATCACCACAATTCCTAAGCATTAACTGTTAGATTTTACTGGAATTTGTACGTTTTAATTTTTGCACCTTTAGATCTAGGATATCTGGAGACGATATTTTATCATCGAGAGCATGAGTTGTTTATTTTCACATAAATTTATATTTTTTTATCAGGTGGAATACTGATAGCAACTGAGAGGAACACTAAACTAAATAAAGATATTTTGCTCATTTTAGAAACATATAACATAACAAAAATTAGAAAAGTTTTACCGAAAGTTACATATCGACACAAATTTATCTTCGCGGAAGACTATTTGACTGTAGTTAAAGATGAAACAAATTATTTTAATGCAATTATTTTTAGCTGCTATGCACATTTTTTTTAATCATCGTCAGGAATTGTGAGTTGACTTAGTTTGATACGTTTCATTGGAAAAACACGAAACCTTTTATTCTTTCGATTGGAAAGTCATGCAATTTTTTATTATTCTAATTTGAAGAAAGTCCAATGTTAGACGCTTCGGATTACGAATACACTTAATGTTGGATTATTGAAATTTTTTGCACTTTCAGTTGGAGAAACGTTAAATAGAGTATACATTCATTGCCCAATTGTCTGATTGGTTAGGAGAATTACTTATAGTTCATTTTAGTAAATTTTACCGAAAATCTAGTTGATTTTACTAGTCTTTTTAGTTAAATTTTCTAGAATGTAACAAGAAATTGCAGATAGCAGTATTGAAAATACTACCAATGTTGGATACTTCTAGTTTTGAATACTTCCAATGCCGAACCCTTTCTATTATAAAAACATCAAATTTCGGATGATGCCAGCTTGGGAAGCAATTAATTTCGTATGCTTGCAGTACAAAACATTTTTCTATAATCCTGATCTAAAAGCACCTGCATGAGTACTTCCGATTGAGAAACTATTGAAATTTGTATTTTTTAAATTAGGAAAGATTTAATGTTGAGCACTCCTAAGTGGATAATTTAAAATATAGGTGCTTCTTATAGGAGAACGTGAAACGTTGGCTACTTTCAATTGCAAAATATCCAATGTTGAATTCTTCAGTTTGGCAAAATATTCGAGACTTTCTATTGACATTTTTTAAAAGTTGAACGTTGTTAGTAAAATAACGTTTATCATGAACTCGATGGTGAAATTTCGAATATTGCAGTACGACATTTAATGATCAACATTGCGAAGAAACATCAACTTAGTGCCACGCTTGTTAGACAATATATTATACCCTAAGCAGTCGCAAAGCGTCTGACATAGCTTTATTTTAGAAGCGCAATACTAGTGAGAAAACGATCAAGTATATGCAGGTGTGTATGCAAGTGTATGTGTGAGTTTGTGTTGTGATTTTTTAAAAATCGACATTGTTTGAGATAAAAAAATATTGTTGAACAAAGTGGCTCAAAAATTAGGAAAAAAAACCTGAAAATTTTTTCATATGGACGGTCTCAAATTGGAAATATTCATTTCTGAACGACGAAAATTTGCAAAAGCAAAGATTTACGAGTTTGAACTTGAAAACTTCTGAATGGCTATGTAATTATGAAGAACAATTTTGAATGGGATGAATGACATTTTTCCCATTTCCAATTAGAAAGGTGTTTTAATTTACTAGTTTTGATTGCTGTTTCGTAATGTTGAGCAGAAACTAAAATTTCATTCCAAGACATCAATACCTGCATTATTATTAGTTAAAAAAAATCTTCATCAATTAAGTCCTTATTAATCAAAGAAATTTTGAAACATTAAGAAGTAAAAAAAATATCTGAAGACAATACTAGGAAAAGCAAATAAACTAAAAAGGCTCCTATTTCATTTCATGTCGTGTACAAGTATTTAATGAGAATAACGGATTCTGTATACGTGTTTGGACAAACCTGAAAAAATACAGATATGTATTTTCATAGCTCAACTCCGGCAGTGCTGTGACGAGAAAAGACTCCTTTCATTCTTGACAAAAATAGTCACGGTCATGCTAGTTGATTTTTAACGTTTGTGAATTTTTTGTTTTTAAGATATATTGAAGTTACACACAGAGAAAAATCTGTTAATGTTACAGGAGTAAAATGTTACATAAGGACAGCATATACTTTTTCATACAGAGCTTACAGAATTTTCGGTAAATCATATAGAAAATTTCGCAAATCTCGCAGAATTTTCTGTAAACATTAGAGAATAATGCATGCTGTCAGCCTTCTGTAAGATTAACAGACTCTTTTTTTCCATGTTTATTGAATTACATACAGAAAATTTCAATTCTGGTTTTCAAAATTCTAAACTATCCTTATCAACATTTAATTGCATTGAATTTGAGTAATAAGTTAAATTTGAAAGAAGCGCTAGTTCTTCAAACCGAGAATTTTGAATGAGAAAATAAAAAATGAAATAATTTTGGATATAAAATATAACTATATAAAATATAGTTAACAGGTGTTTCAAGATATTTCTGATATTTTCATTTTTTTTTGTATCAGGATTTACGGCACAGTATTTTTTACTGTACAGAATGTAACATACAGTTAGTTTCATAATGCAGATCGCGGTATATATATTCCTTCAACCGCTTAGTGAATGTAAAAAAAACTGCAATAGAAAGCAGAGGAAAGAGACATCCAGCAATATACTATTAATTTATTGTATCATAGCATGTCGTTTATGATGAGGCAGTTTAGTTTGTAAATCGCCATATTTGTATAAAGAGTGCCATTTGTATATATGTACATCTTGTTGCGTTTGCGTTTCCAATAGCACCTTCATTTCCCAATAAAATTCACAGAACAACGCTGGTGTTGAATTTGTTGCAGCTCAAATGTTAGTGGTCTCTAAATAAGAAATCGCAGTCTCATATTTGCACCCATGAACACAGATGCACATTTAGGGAAAATTCATCATTTTGAGACTGAATTTTGGCTTATTTCGAGACTCGTGGTGTGTTGGACCGCACTGTCATCTACCTGATCACCTGTCAAAACAATTTTTCGCTTTGCGCTATTTGGACTAAACAAATAGTGATAAGCAAATTATTACAATAATATTTACCTTATTTTCAATTTTGCTTCATTCAACACTGCGTATAAGTAATTTAAAATAAAATTTATTCTTCGTAATGCAATTTACAGATCTCAGGCTAGACATGACCGTCATGACATTAAGCTAAAGCTGGTAGGTGACGAACAAGTCATGACCACATGCACATTGAGGCCTGAGCGTTCGAAGATATTTGAATTGGGGAATTTAATACAATTATTCACAAATAAATTTTTCTTTGAAAAAGTCAAGAAATATTAATTGTTTCAATTAATTTCAAGAGGGTTAACTAGTAACAAGTAGGGGGTGTGCACAATTTTTGAAGAGTCTCTATTTTTCGAAAAACTGAAAACCCGAAGACTGGTTCATAAGTTCAAGTTCAAGTTACGTTCAGGTTTATTCAACGGAATGGGATATTTTAAAAGAACAATCATTGAGTCATGATAGAAGCTATAATAACAAGCTTTAACGATTTGAGATTATGTTTAAATTTTCTCAACGAAAACTTGTAGTTTTCAGAAAAAGTTATCAATTGTTGGAGAAAGCAAACAAGTTGTGAGAACTTAAGGTTATGTTTGAGATTTTTTCAACGGAGATGGATATTTTAAAAGTAAAAATGATCAAGTATTGAGGAAAATTAACAAATTCTAACAATTCGTGATTATGTTTACGTTTTTTCCACGGAACAAGATAATTTGAAATAAAAATTATTAAGTATTGAGAAAAGCTATGGGAAGCTTTAAGCATTTAAGCTTATGTTCACATTTTTACTACGATATAGGATATTTTAATAGAAAAAGCATCAAATATTGAAGAGAGTTGTAACAAGCTTTAACAATTCGCACTTATGTTTACGTTTTTAAATGAAAATTCGTATTAAAAAAAAAAAAAGATTATTGAGAAAACTATGGGAGTTTCAAACTATGGGAGTTCTAAGCTACGCGGGAGTTTCGAACTACGGGAGTTTCAAACTACGGAAGTTTCAAACTGCGGGAGTTTCAAATTTAAGGTTATGCGTGAAGTTTCTCAACGGAAATGGATATTTTAAAAGAAAAATAACCAATTCTGGAGAACAGCTAACAATTTTTAAGGTAATATTTGGATTGTTTAAATGGGAGGATATTTTAAAAGAAAAATCATCAAAGATTGCTACAATCTAAACGTTTTAATAATTGAAGGTTAGGTTTGAGATTTTTAACTAAATATTTCAACTAAGCATTGCTACTTCATTGGTTGGTACAATCATTTTTCTTGTTCGTTATACTATTCAACTTTTTAAAGTAACAACCGGGTAGTAACACACGAAAAAATGGTTGTACCAAAACCAATAAAGTATCAACGACATTACAAACTCAAGTAGTTGTACATTATTTATTTTTTTCAGTATATTTTTTTACCGAAAATTGGTTTTTGATGATTTGAAAATATCCTCTTTCTTTCAGAGAACCAAAGCATAAGTTTCAATTCATAAATCTTTTTAGCTTCTGAAATACCTGATGATTTTTCTTTAAAAATACGATTCTTGACACTTGTAAGATGTCTTCAATACTTGATTTTTCTTTTAAAATATCCTTTTCCGTTGACATGATTCGAACATAACCTTAAAAATGGTGAGCTTCTTCTCAAGAATTGATGATTTATTTTCTTTTAAAATAACGAATTTTATGCAGAAAACCCAAGCCTAACCTTAAATTCTTAAAACTTGTAGGATTTCTTTAATACTTGATGATTTTTCTTTTAAAATATCCATTTCCATTCACCCTAGCGGGAAAAAGGAAGGGGTCGGAAGAACCGTTTCGGAAAGATTTCGGAAAAATTGGGGAAAGATTTCGGTAAGAGTGTTCCTTCCGAGCCTCTCCGACAAGTACATTTTGTTGCCGAATTCTTTCCGAATGTCGGACTGTCCCATTTGCCGAAGTTTTCCGAGTCCTTCCGAATTTTTCCGAATGTCCCACTCTCCGAAGATTTCCGATCATTTCCAACTCGTTCCGATCGTTTCCGATTTCTTCCCGCATTAATTTTTTTTTAAATATTCTCTTAATAATTTATTTTTATCTTCAAAGAATTTTTAATGTGCAATAATCCTATCGATTCCTTTTCAATCCAGCAAAGATGATTCCTTAAAACCTAGAAATAGAAAAATTCCGTAACTTAGACAGCCTTTGACTCATGACTTTCGTACATTGCATATTATTGCTTTACATTATCACTTTTGAATGTTATAAATTTTGTATATTCCATTTGCCTTCGGGAGGCTTCGGCAAAGAGAGACGTTCGGAAAGGATCGGAAGCAAAGTTCACATACAAGTCGGAAAGGCACGGAAAGAACACTTCTGTATGAAAAAACTCAAACATAACTTTAAACAGGGCCGGTCAAAGGCTGAGGCAAAGCAAGTGGTTGCCTGGGGCGACTTAAGGTGACAATTTAAAAAGGGCGTCACAAAGAACGCCGTATTTGAGAGAGAAGAGGGGGGGGGGGGCGCCAAAATTTCTTTGCCTGCGCACCGGTCCTGACTATAACTTTTCTTCCACAATAATCAATTCCATGGAAAAAGACTTGAATTCCTAAGACATCTCAGCTTTCAAGCTTTGATCCTCTTTTGTATGAAGACATGTCGGCAGTGGAAATTAATTGATTTTAATAAGACATTTTGAAATGTCAATGAAATACAATTGGAAGCAATTCAACGGGAACACTGCATTAGCTTTTGTTTACTAAGATGTCGCATTCAAAGCTTATAATTTTTACAGGTGATCAATACTTCATGATTTTTCTTTTAAAATATGCTCTAGTTTCGCTGAGAAACCCCAAGAATAACCTCATAAGGTTATGTTCTAAGAATTAATAAATTCATAAAACTTGTAAGTTTTCCTCAATATACTTTATGATTTTTCTTTCAAAATGGGCTGATGCTTTAGTTAGGCGCCGTGTGAGTACATACATAATATTGCACAATTCCCTGATCCGAATTTCTTCGAACGCTCAGACTTCAATGTGCATGTAGACGGTCATAACTTGGACGTGACATCCCGGCGTTTAGTTTAGATATCAAGACGGTCATGACTAATCTCAGACTAGCGCAGTGGACTACTAATAAGTACAAATTTCATTTGAACTAATTAATGCATAAAGTGAAATGAAAGGAAATTGAAGGTTAGGTAATTATTATTATAACTGAACCGCTCATCAATATTTATTTCATACAAATAACTAGATTCTGGAATGAGAAAACTTGAATCTCAAAATGAGACTGCGAGGTTCATTTTTGTTGCAACTTAAAACTACACCGATTTTGGCGTACTTTGCAGGATCGGCGTTTTTCTGTGTTCATATCTTCGAAGATTAATGAAACCTGATGATCATACTTCTAAGCGACATTGGAACAAATATGGAAATAAATAAAAAGCACTTGAACTCCACTGTGGACTGATTTCTGTTTTTATTTCTTGTCTATGCGACATTCTTCAAACTTTTTTTTGCATTTTTTTGGTATTACCCTGGTAAAAATTTCAGAAAGAATATTTTGGATAGGTTCGTGTACGATTTCCTTTCAGATTCTTTCCGAGATCTGCATCCGACGCTTTCCGTTTCTATCAGAAATTTTGGTTAATTTTGACCAAAAAATTGAAGTTAGTGCAAATGGCTTGTAAATCAATTGTAAATGAAATTCATAGTATTTCCGCTTTAAATTTCATATTGATTATTCATCAGAAATTTTCGGAAAGAATCGGATACAGATTTCGGAAAGAAATGAAAACGACTGCTTAGTTTCGGAAAGAACTTTCTATCTGGAATTTCTACCAGGGAAGTGAACAACAATACAAAATAAAAAATAAAACAAATTTATTGTGCGAGTTACAAGTTTTTTTAAAAGAGCAATTAATAATAAATTAAAAAACACGATCTTTGCCACATCACAACTTTTTTTATTTGGCTCACGGAGAATAGAAATATATCATCATAGTACTTAAACATAACTCCTAATGAAAATAAACAATTTATAAACAATTTATGTAATTATTTGGCTACGCATAAAATAGAATAGATTAATAATAAAGATTAATTTTAAGTAGATTAGATTAGATTACATTTTTACTCCATGCATACCCTTTACGGGTTTTTACATATCTAAACTCTCCCTCCCAGAGAAGATCGTCAGGCATTAAACCTATTAGCTCACATCCGTTCCCAAAACGCCCAATTACCCCAATTCTCATAATAATTCTTCAAGTAATGCCTGACCTACTCAATTTTGTGGGTTTTCTCAATATCTAAAATCCCCTACCGTCTGCAGCCGGATTTTTATTAGAAGCCTCAAATTCGACTGGAAATTTGATCAGAGAAGTGGAAAACTGCAGAAAACTAAAACTTCTGAGCGTAGCCAGTGTCTGGTATAGGGCTTATATAAAATAATTGAAACAGATTTCAAATTACGTTGCCATCAATTAAATGGTTTATTAATATATTTTTATAAATATACTTTGATAACCAAGTCAGATGAACAAACACTCATTATAGTTTTTTATTAGTATTTTTACTGCTTTTATTGAATAGTCCCGGTTCTACAGACTTTCTTACACGTACAGAAATAATCCAGGAATACCATGAAATCCTTGATATTTGTAGTCAATATCATTACTTCTAAATGTTATTTTTCTATTGTGTTTTGAGAAGTTGTTATTTTATACGAACTGATTTAAGAACTTAGTTGTATTCCACAGATTGGAAAAGATTGAAAGCGTTAGTTGAAGCACTGGTTGTTATTTTCTATAATAACTGCAAATTGAATTTGTTATATTATACAATTCGAAAAATTCAGTTTTTGAATTGTTGTTTCTTACAAATTTAATAAAACAAAAAATCTCAGATTGATTTTCATGAAAGTTCTTCAGGAAAGTTCTTGGGATCACTGAATACGATTTTGTAGTCAGAATTCTAAAATTCGAAATGGCGTATCCAATACGGCGACAAAGAGTTTTGAAAACAAAGAAAAATCATGGATTACTCTATAAAGCTTGAAAGTAGGTGCCTGTTTTGGCCATTGCTTTCAAATTTGTGGTCAAAATTTACACGATCGAAACTTCCAAGCCAATGATCGAATGAAAATAAAAAAATTAGTGGATTTTGGTCAATCTAATTTCACATAGGAGGAATTTTATCTTCATTAGAGTTCAAGTTAAAAAGCTGTCTGTCTTGAACAGTCAGGTCTTTGAAGCTTTGGAATTTTCAGAAGAAATATTTTCTTCACATAGGAGGAATTACGTCATTCCTGGACTGTACACTGACATTAAATTGGATATTTCGATGATTCATATTCTTCCGCAGGAATTTCGTCTCCTCAAATAAGGTGGAATTACATCATCTATGGAATTTAAGTTGAAGTGAAGTGGATGCTTTGAGGATTCACGTACTTCGAAAGGAATTTAGTTTCTCGAGTTGGACAAGTCCCCTTTCTCCGTTAGGAGTACAGTATGTCTTGATACCAGCCACTGTGTAATGTAATGAGCGTCACCGATTTTTAATATGAGGTGAAGATCCGAGCCAGATGTCGGCATGTAGAAGTAAACTTCTTCCACCAGAAGTTCTTGATACCGTCTGGTCCGGCAGCGGAGAAGTTTCTCGTGCCCCTTAGCACTTTCCTCACCTCTCCAAAACTAGTTAGTGACGAGCTTCGTAAATCTCTCTCCAGAAAGTCTCAACCTCCTTAGGCTTTCGCGGATTTTTGACAGAAACAGGGAAATCGCTGAAGAGGCGCGATGGGAAAGCGCAAATCTATTGATTCTCCATGACCCATCCCTCTCTCTTCTGCATTTTCCTCCTTGCATCAGATAACATCCGTATTTTATTAACAATGTGCTGCTTGATAGTCAGCAGCTTTGACTTGGTCAGTGTGTGATAGTGGATCCTTAGTTCATGAGCGAGACTTCGAATCCTTACCGTAAACGGCCTACCAATTGGTATGCATACCACATTGAATACAGGACGCGTTCTGTCTATCCCAGACAATCTTCGCGCTTAGTTGATGCAAGCGCCCTTTGGTCTTATGGTCAACCATCGGGTTTATTCTCCAATTTGAATCGGTTAAAGCTCTCACCGCATCATAAACTGAACATTTGATGGTCCAGAGGTCGAACATTTCCGAGAGGTTCTCACGGAGGGCAGTATCCATTTTATCTATCTAGTCTGGCTCAAAAGAAACCTGGATATGGATGTTCCTCTTTGTCCTGAAATTGCCATCATCACTCAAAGGATGCTTGCTATGAGCGGTTGGTTTTAATGTCGCTTCCTCTGCTTCATCTGCAGGTTGTTCTTGCAACGGTTGGGAAAACGCTCTGCGTACGTATCCTCTTTCCAAGAGGTGCTCTATTGAAATTATTTTCAGCCCAGCAAGGATAAATTCCTAACAGAAGCAGATGTTGCCTTTCCACTTCCATTCCTTCTGAAGAGCTCGAGTGCTGGTAAAATCACCCCCTCTTACAGATATTTTTCATCTTCGGGACTTGGCTACGTCACTATCACGAGAGGTGACAACGCGACTTTACCAATACTCCAGCTTACACATCCCACGACGTAAAGGCGGTCTCGGACTTCTAAATATCCAGTGCCTTAGTGAACAAATAATCCTATGTATAGCTCACATCGTCGTAAATGCAAGAGATCCTCTTCTCAAGTGGTTAGCAATCACGAGAAGATTGTCAACGGAGCGTTCCTTGACAAAGCCGCGAAACAGGCGGCCGAGATCCTTGGCCTGGTTCTTAACATCAGAAGTGAGGATAGCGTATTACTCTTTCGAGATGTATCACTTCTAAAAGCCCGGCTCATCTCCAATGACCGTCCGAAAAGTCGACGACAGTGAGGAGTCAGTGATATTGCTAGGAACAATTTTCCAGGGTGCCTTGGGGTGATAATACCTTCTTACTTTTGTATCATTTTATGAACTATGAATCTAGAAATAGATGTCTAGACCCCTATTTTGACAACTCAGTGCAGTGATTCGCGATCCGGATTAGGTTCCCTTGCCTTACGATAAAGTTAAAGATGGTTGAATTGAATAGCAAAGGGTCACATCAAGGCGCTCTGGAAAATTTTTCTTAGCAACATCACTGACTTCTCAATGTCATCGACTCAAGACCATGCGGCTTCTACCACAACCCGATCTTCGGATGGTCAGTGGAGATGGAAACGGTCACGTGGTATTGCAGGGGTTCCTCTCTTCTCTTGGCAGGCCTGACCTGGGACACATACTATTCGGGTGTCCCACTCACGCGGGAACGACTCATGCTGACAATTCCAGGTTCTGCATGTAGAAATGAAAGGAGTTTCTCTGCTCTGCGACGATTGAAAAATTATTTGCGCACAACAATGCTGCAAGACAGAATGAATAATATTGCTGTCTTACACATTTATCATGACGTAGTTGATAAACTTGAAATTGAAAAATTGTTGGACGAATTTATAACGCGAAATGCGAAGCGTTCCGTCGTATTTGTATTACGTCACAAGTAAAGATGCAATATAATATAAACGAAGACAAGTTAATACAATAAAAGACATTTAGAAAGAAGTTGCAAATTTTTTTATGAAAAGCCGAGAGAAAAGGGGGGCCCTCTCCCACTTACTCTGCACACTACTGAAAAGTGTTCCGCCGGCCCTGCTCAGAAACGTCAGACCACAAAAACGTGCTTGTTTTCGACGAAGTCAATTATACAGGAGTTTGGTCTCCTTATGGCATGGACATTTCTAGGTCCATGCTTTATGAGCTTATGGGATTATGCTTTATGGCTATTTTGTGCTATTCTCCATGGTTTCGAATTTCAGAGTCTTGACGGTCTTGTCATGACGGATGCAAAGGAATTCGTGTTTAAATTTGACTCATTTGAATTTCAAAATGAAAACAGCAACTCTGGAACAGGCCCTCCAAGCCTCAATGCATTTTTCGTGACAAAGTTTTTGGGCGACTTGGGTACGAAGTACCGGTACACGACC
>JAUMHM010000071.1:8500014-8520751 GCA_032362435.1 Melikaiella ostensackeni | reverse complement strand
CATTTCTGTGACCAGTGACAGGGGTGACTTACCGCCCCCCATGAAACGTTTGAAAGGGGAACCTACCTGACCTACATCATTTCTGTGACCAGTGACAGGGGTGACTTACCGCCCCCCATGAAACGTTTGAAAGGGGAACCTACCTGACCTACATCATTTCTGTGACCAGTGACAGGGGTGACTTACCGCCCCCCATGAAACGTTTGAAAGGGGAACCTACCTGACCTACATTATTTCTGTGACCAGTCACAGGGGTGCCTCAACGCCTCCGATGTGACGTTGGAAAGGAGCACTTAAGTGATCTTCATTATTTCTGTGATCAGTCACAGAGGTGCGTGAATAGGTCGAATAGGTTCCCCTTTCCAACGTCTCAAGGAGGGGAGCGTGAAGGCACTCCAGTGACTCGTCATAGAAATGGTGTGGATCACATAGATTCCCCTCTACAACGTCTAATGGGGTGCAGGAAGGCACCTCTATGATATCTACAACTTTTGTCTGAAATATTTTTCGAAATTCTATTATTTATGCAAATAGATGGAAAAAAACATGATTTTATACGTTTTTAGTGGTTTTTCCCATGAAAATAAAATTTTCGCCAATTTACTATCATATTCGTCATTAGCGCGTCAAAATACATAAGTAAAGGTAGTTTAAATGAAATCGGTGGTCCGACGCTTTCGGAACTACACCCAAAAAATGGAGGATTGGCGTGCGAAGAGCGCAGAGGACGAAGTTCCCCTAGTTATTAAATAAAATACTTCGGAAAAATCGCATATTTGAATCAGTATAGGAAATTCTGAGATATTGTCGTGGTTAACTAATCCCCTTCTCACACATTGTTGATCTTAAATCTTTGCTCATTGTGAAGCGTTACATGAATTGTAACGAGGCCCGTACGGATTTCGGCTGCTTTACTTATCTCGGCAGCGCACTATCCTTTCAATTCGCACTGGTGCACGAACACATTCAAGGGCATAAAATACATATACGGATTGAGAGGTGAGTACGTGGTCCCCTAGACCATAGCGTGTTGCCATACAGAGCTGACGATGCGTTTAATTAAACCGGCTGTCGCCCGTCTCTTGGCATTGTTTTCCAAGCCTGAAAAGTTCTGTCCTGGACCACCGCTCTATTGTTAAGAGCAAACTCTCGTTTGCGCGCAGTGCACACTATTGAACGCTCAACAGACAACAATAGTATGTTATTTGTTGCTCATTTGACGGACAACAGGAGCGTATCTGTCAGGAGTCAGAAAATTTGCTGTTATCAGCGCCGGGAGGGTACAAAAAGAGAGTGGTGCACCAATGGAACCTCTAGTATACGCTTGCTTACTTTTGATGAATTCATATCAAACGTAGTCGAGAGTGCGTGAAGGGGGCCAGAGAGAAACGAGGAGGGAAAGAAGAAAGAAGAGAATTCAATTCAGAATGAAAAAAGGATCATTTCTGATGCAGAGCATTTTGCTCCGGCGATCACTTAACTCTCGAGATCATAATGATTTGTCCATTCGGATCATTTTGAACTGCTTTCAGAGTCATCTGTTAGACTACACAAAATAGCCGCCAGTTTTTGGCGCGAATGTCATAACCTGAATATTTTGTCCAACTTTGCACAAGTGACAACTACACTTAACAGGAGATATATTTTGTCATCAAGTTTAATTTTTTTTTAAATTTTCAAGTACACTGCACGATGAAAAATCATAAATGCTCTCATATGAGCTGAAGTACTCCAAGAACTTCGGCCAGCTTGGCTTGAATTGATACATGACCCCGAATCAGATCATTATAATCTCAGAAATCGATCATTCATTTCGGGCGATCAAAATGCTCTTGAGTTTGGTATCATTCTTGTTATATATCAACATGATATTGATTTCAGTATAATTTTGAACATTATTTTTTATTGTGTTTGTGTCTGAGCGGAATCGAGGATGATAATTCAAAGAATGGGGACAAAGTCGGATTATGTCGTGTGCCAGGCGATTCAATTAAAATTCAACTTATTCCGATGATGGTTAGTCGCTCTGCAGAAAGATAATCTGGTTATGCATATAAAGAACTAGGGAAAGATCTTGAATAAGACCTAGCTTTAGCTGGAGAAAAGCCTTGATAATTTTCCCGGTTTATTTGTTTCGCCTTCTTTCACATTAATGGATTTTTTTCAAACGGATGTACCATAAAAGGAGAGTGGGCAGCACGTTTTTTTCGGTTTCACACAATAAAGTGCTAGAAAAAATTCAAATTGGGTATATTGTTGCTTCAAATATATTA
The DNA here is from genome assembly GCA_032362435.1 of Melikaiella ostensackeni. Lineage (NCBI taxonomy): Eukaryota > Metazoa > Arthropoda > Insecta > Hymenoptera > Cynipidae > Melikaiella > Melikaiella ostensackeni. The sequence goes on along the minus strand of JAUMHM010000071.1, from coordinate 8,518,478 downwards.
TCTCGAACTGACCCTCTTTCCTATCATATAGCACAAATGTACATTTAATTCATAAACAACTATTTTTTGGGTCTTACGGTCTTCAAGTAAAATATAAAACGAAACTACTTTGAACGTTCGTTTATTAATTATCTGACGTTTCGGCCTAACACTGCAATCCTTTTTCAAAGAACCTAAATAAATACGATAACAGAATAATACATAACATGAAATGAGCATGCTGTATATTATAAAAGAATTACAAGTGAAAATGCATAAATACCTGAATTAAACATTTTTGAAGAAATAAAAACTTTTTACTATTGGAGTCAATACATATCGACGATTATGTCAAATTTTTATAAAATTATCAAAGTAAGACTCCAATTTTAAAAACCAGTTACATGAAACAACGTCCGTAGGAAAAAGTCTTATAAAAATTGGAGAGGCTTTTTTCAAATGTGAGACTACATGTTTAGATAAAAAACGTAAATGTCACTTCATGATGTTTTGGGACAACGACAAACATATGACTAAGCAGAAAAGTGAAACACAATAAGGCGGTTTTATATATAAGGATAAAGGCGGAATCTAAATTAACCACATATGAGGAAAGTGCGCCAAAGCAACTCTATTTGATTTAGTTGAAGATTATTTGATAATACATTGATGCATTTTGCTAACATTCAAAATTTCTGTCTGTAGATTAATAGAAGTATTATGATGCTTGTTTATAAGAATGGATTCAATAATGCCAATTTCGTATTTTTTTCCGTAGCCAAAATTTTAATATTATTGAAATCAAAATCAAAGTGATGGTTTAAATTCCAACACTGCGGTAATAAACCTGTCTTCAAATTACTAACTTTACAATCTCTTCTGTGTTCAGCAACTCTAATTTTTAGTCTCCTGCCTGTCTTACCAATATAAACTTTTTCACAACATTTATACTTTAGATATACATACAATTCCAGACAAATTTTCAGTATTATAATTATCCTTTTTGTTAAATAAAAATCTACTAAGGTATTTTTATTATTGAAATAAACATTCAAATTAAATTTTTTAAAGATCTTCTCAGCAGTTCAGAAAGTCTTCGAACATAAGGTAATGTGACTTTTAGATCTGATTTTTTGTAAGTAGCAATCCCGTTATTCTTCCTACGGGAATTATTATAGATTCCATGAATACTTTCTCTAATAATACTTCTAATCAAAGGAAGCGGATAATTATTCTGAACTAATGTAATTTCTAACTAATCCAGATTTTGTTTTCTAAATTTAATATCACTCAACTTTATGCAACTATCAATTAATTCTTTGATTAGACCAAGCTTTTGGCAAAACAAATGATAAGAATTGAAATAAAGATATCTACCAGACCACGAAGGTTTTTTATACCAATTGGTAATTAAATCACCTTCGGGTGTTTTTATAATCTGTAAATCAAAGTAATTTATTGAATTATCATGTTCAAGTTCAAATGCAAACTGTATGGAATTTCCTATACTATTAAAAGCATTTATGGAATCATCAATTTTATCAGTGAGAACAATAGCTAAAATATCATCTATGTACCGTTCATATAAAATAGGCATAAAATTTAACTTTTCTAAAGCTCTTTTTTCCAAATCTTCTGAAACCAAATTTGAAACTATAGGAGGCAATAGAGAACACATAGGGCAACTACTTGATTGTTTGCAGTGTTTTCCATTAAAAGAGGAAACCATGTTGTTGAAAACAGTTCTAGTAGCTATTGAAAATCCAAATTCTGTGACTTTTGTTAGATTATGATTCAAAATTAATTTTTCCTCAACACAATCCAAGGCAAGATCCAATGGAATGTTATCAAACATTGAAACAACATCCAATGAAACTAAAGAATGTGTTGATGGAAGTTTAATTCTCTTCAAGGCATTTTTTAAATCTCAACTATATTCAACAAACAATTCTGTGTTTCCTGAAACGGGTTTTAAAACATTCGAGATATATTTTGCAAAATGGTAATTATGAGATCCAACTGTAGACACAATTAATCTCCATTTCAAACTTGGTTTGTGAACTTTTGGAAGAGCATAAGCTTTAGCTACAACACTATTATGTGTTTTTAATTTATATGCCATTTGTTCATTTGTTAATCTTTTTTTCTTACATCTACTGGCTATATAATTACATTTTCTTTTTATTGTTGGCACGAGACTAGATCTTATATTTTGTATAGAGAGTATTATTGATAAGCATATTTTCAGCAATTTTATCGTCATTATCTCTATTCAATGCTACTTTTTTGTTGCCTTTATCAGTAATTACAGAAACTAAATTTTTATTTTCTTTTTAGAAATTTTCAATAAGTTTAATAGATTTTTCAAGATTCTTAAAATTATTAATTTTATTTAATCATGGTTTGAGATTAATTGAGTGACCCTTTCACGAATATATAATTCCTGATCGTCCTGTTTCACATTTTTTATACAATTTTCAATGCTGGCAACGATTTCATCAGCAGGTAGCTTATTGACATTAAAAGGAACACCAAATTTTTCACTCAGTGCTATGGTTTCAGCTACCTCATTCAGGATTTCAACATTTGAAATATTTTTAAAGCAGTTATTTAACCTGAAATCTCTATATTGATTGTTTTGATCTAAATTCCTATTTTGTAACAAATTGAACTTGTTTATATATTCTTGACCCTTTTTATACTTTAGATTATTTAGACTTAAATTTTGTGAATCAAAAAACCTTTTAAGCGATCCATCATTCATAACTCTTTATAAATGATATTTTAAATAATTTTAAAAATGACCTAGATTTTTAATATCTTTAACTGTATTTTCAATTTCAATTTTTAAACATTTTGTTTGAAAATTGAATTCAGTTTTATGAGATTCTGAAATCAAATTATGAATCAATTTATGGAAATTAAATTTGTTCATACAATTTTGTATGTGTGCTGAAACTAAGGTATTGTTTCTACATTTTATTAAGAACGTACGTTGTTTCTTAAGAATTATTAATCTTCTATTGGTGTTTATCCAGTTTCTGACGTACATTATTTATACATTGACGGTCGAAGATGGAATTGATTTGATTATCATCAAGTCTGATAATTAAAAAAAAGTATATGAAAGGAAAAGTTTACAGATGAAGTAATTATTTATAAGTTTTCTAATCATTTTAAAGCAAGTTTTACACCAAATAAAGTTACTAAAACTTATGACAACGTTAAATAATCTGCTTATTGTCACTTGGAACATAACCATATTTATTCTTAACCTCGTGTATAAGTAAGAAAGGAATATTATAATACATCTTATAATTTGATAGATTTTCTACGTTTTGAACTTTGTAAAAACGAACAAACGTTGAAATGTATTTTTGACTTTTTAAACGTAGTGATTAATACGGAAAATCATTTTACGTTTGGTTCATAATATACTATGAGCCACCCTTCCCCAAAAAAATTTCAATTTTTACAAAAATCATTCTGCAGAAAAAAAAATATTATTCTTATGTGAAAATTTGCATAAATCTTGTTCGGGTAATAGAAAATATTATCCATTGCACAAATTTCCACAAACTTCTACAAGTAAAGTTTTTCACGAGTTTGTTCACACAACCTTACCAAATTTCCAAAACTGAGAATCTTATACAAATGCACTTTTAATTCGAGATTTTCTTAACAGTTTTCGGAATTTTACAAACAGACGCAGCCACATTGAAAGTTTTGTTGAAAAAAGTTATATTATTTTTCTTTTTATTGTGCTGAAGAAGCTTGTGTGTAATTATACGTATATCGACTGCTCCATGAAATATAAAATCAAGTTCAGGTAAGTTCGTATGAAGAAAAAAGTTACAGTTATTCCGTATAAAAAATCAGGTTCGAGTTTCTCTGTATATGGAATCAAGTGATTAATTATTAACAAATTCTACACAATAGTACACTGGAACCTCTATTTAAGTGCCCTCCATTTACCGCCTTCCAAGAATTTCAGCCGGCTCGCATTCGTTGATGAGGGATTCAAAGGGCTGAGAGGGAGGATTGATGCTGGCCTCGCATTCGTTGATGAGGAGGTCCAATGGGCCGACAGAGAGGCGTGTGAGCTTAACGGAGTTACGCAGTTCCCCGTAACTGTTTACATCGTAGAAATTCTTGGAAAACCCTCATGATTATAGCAAGTCATACCTGAGACACTCTCTAAATCGAGGTTTCAGTGTGCATATTGCCAAGAATTTCATAAAATTTTATTCCGTGCTGTAGAGCGGCCGTAACTTGTTTCCTTATACGAACTTACCTGAACTAGATTCCATATTGCATATTTTAATAATTTCTTCATATAAAGAGAAATTACATTTCTGTTAAATTTTACGATAAAAATATTTTGAAACCTAAAACAAATTTTTGTTAAAAACATCAAGTTCCAAAATTAAATAAAGCATATCAATTTTTCTTGTACTTTTTAAGACCTCAGGGACGATTTTGCTAATTATTAAAAAGTGGCGGACCACTTTCTTTTTTCGACTTGAAATCTCATGTTTATTTTTTTTTTTGTAAAAACAAATTATGAGAAAAATTTTGACTATTTGCATATTTGACCAGGGCCGGCCTAACCAATAGGCTCATGTAGGCTATAGCCTAGGAGCGCGCGGTGGGGCAAAACGTCAAAAATTGTTTCAAAAGAGCCTAGAGCCCAGAATTTTCAATCGATTTCCATCTTTTTTCTTTGGAAATACTTTTAAGTGAATTTTAAGGACAATTATAAGAGTCGACTTCGAAATGTTTTCTCTATTGCACTCCTGTGTTAACAAATTCAGTGAAAAAATTGTCATTTTTACAAATTTATTCTTTATTTTTTAGTAAACAATCGAAATAAGCTTGGCATCAATCAAAATCAGTACAGTGGCATCTGAAATGTAAAACTACATCATGAACGAATTTTTAACAAAATACATGAATTTTTAAGGAAAAAAGATAAAGATTTAAGCAAAAATGGAATAGTTAAATTTTCAATTAGAAAAAACAAATTTTCAACAAAATAGTTCAATTTTCAACGAAAGAGATGAATTTTCAACTAAAATGATGAATCTTCAGCAGAAAAAAGTAATTTTTAACAAAGTAGTTCAACGTAGTTCAAAGTAGTAGTAGTAGTAGTAGTAGTAGTTCAAAGTAGTTCAAAAAAATGAATCTTCAACCAAAAGAATTAATTTTCTACCGCAAAAAAAAAGAATTTTCAACAAAATATCAAAATTTTCTACCGAAAACTTATATGATACTGATACTGATATTGATGATACATGACACGCGTATACTCATATGATAAATGCTTTACAAAAATAATTAATTTTTAAGAAGTAGTTGAACTTTTGAGAAGTTGTTGAATTTTCAACCAAAACGATGAATTTTCAACCAAGAAGATTAATTTTCTACCAAAAAAAGCGAATTTTCAACTTAGTATATAAATTTTCAATCTGTTTTGATTAAGGATTCAATTATTTTATTAAAAATTTGTCTTTTTTTGAAAAATTCAACATTCAAATAAGTTTGGAACTCAAAATATTTCTTAGTTGAAATATCAACTATTACTTTTTCGTTGAGAATTCATTTTTTTGGTAGAAAATTCAACTACTTGGTTAAAAGTTGCACTGATTTTTCTATCATTATATTTTGTTTGTTTAAAGATTAATTATTTTAGTCGAAAATTTATCTCTTCGGTTGAAAATCGAGCTATTTGTTGAAAAGTAGTTTTTAGTTGTTGAAAATTATTTATCTATTTCATTTTTGGTTGAATTGTTTATCTTTTTTGGTTGAATAATCTACTATTTCGTTGTAAATTCGTCATCTTCTTTCATAAATTATTCGATTTTCGTTGAGTATTCATCTATTTTGTTGAAAATTCGTCTTTGTTGGATGAATTCCACTGTTTTTGATTTGAAATTGAACACTTTTGTGGTTGAAATATCAACTATTTTGTTAGAGAATAAAACTTTCTTGCTGAAAGTTAATTTCTTTGTAGTGAATTCGTCTTCATGTCTTGTTGGAAGTCCTTTTCTTTCTTGCTTCAAAAATCACTTTTGGTTGAAAAATAAATTACGAAGATTTTGTTGGAAGTTCATCTCATTTGGTAGAAATTTCATTTTTTTTGGTTGAAAATGGAACTGTTTGAATGAAAATTAATTCACTTTGATTGGGGATTCAACTCTGTTGTGGGAAATTGATCTTTGTAGATCGAAAATTCAACTCATTTGGTAGAGAATACAACTATTTGATCAAAAACTAACATTCTCGTCGGAAATTCGTCTTTTTGGCTTAAAAATTTCACAATTTCCAGAAATTTCATCTGTTTTAGTTAAAATTCAATTGTTTGGTTAACAGTTCACGAACTTTGTTGAAAATTCGTATTTTTTGTTTGATATAATTTGCTTATAAGATTAAAATGAATAGATTGGTTACAATATTTTTTATTGTGCACCACTAACAGTGGGATACAAAGTAGATTTGCAGAAAAAAAGTATTTTGAATCGTAGCATCACCAACTTTGAAATTCGTTTATACAGTTTGTTTATAAAAATAAATTCAAATATCTCATGAACTAATTTTATATCTTAGATATCACTGTACTCATTTTGATTGATTTTGAGTTTATGTAGAATGTATGCTGGAAGATAAAAAATAAGGTTGTAAAAATGACCATTTTTCCACTTTAGTTGTTAGCACAGAAGTGCAATAACGAAATTGAAAAATTTTTTTTTAAAATTATTTTTGGAATATAATTATAACATTGAAAAAAAAGATCGAACCCTATTTAGAATTCTGGGCTCTAGGCTCTTTTAAAACAAATTCTGACGCTTCGCCCCACTGTGGGACGACATGAAGTTGAAGCAGGCGGTTTTCGGGAAATTTAAGCTTAGTTAAATGAGTGCAATGCTAATGAGGAAAAATTAACGAAAACCAATGTGACTGAATTCAACAAATTCAATAATTTTTGTGTTCATTTTCTTCGAGTAAAGAATACAATTTTAGTTTTTTAATGGAATCGTGTAGGGCGGGGGGGGGAGTATAATAGCCTAGGGGCGCCATTTTACTAAAGTCGGCCCTATATTTGACACTGAATTTTGAAAACTTTTTGTAGTAGTATAAACATCAAAATAAATTCATAAAATTTATAAAACTTAGTGAATAATTAACATATAAAAATTGTAGTATAAGATCTCATTTTTTCCTTTTGTGGTTCAGGATAATTACAATATAAATTATAGTTAACGCAATTTGGAATTTTGGACTTTCCTTAATTTGTTGGAATAATATTTAAATAAGTGAAGGGTGGCAGTACAGAACTAGATAACCAAAAAAATCGGAATTTTTCCTGAGAGCGAAAAAACAATCTGTGAAATCAAAAACACCATTTGAAGATAGAACAAATGTCAGCTCTCGAGCTGAAGTGTTACCGATTTAAGGCCAAAAAAGTTTGATCAGAAAAAGATATCTGGTTTCGAGGAAATTGATGCGGAAGTTGACAGTTTCAAAGTGACACTGGCCACAAACTGCAGCAAACTCGGCTCCGGATTGTGATAACAAATGCAATTTTGAGTTTAATTGAAAAATAAAAGTTATTCCTGAGATATCAAGTTTCCGAATGCGGATAAAAAAGGTTTTATTTAAAAAGTTGGCGAATTTCGAGTAAATTGTCCAAAAATTTTCAGGTGTCCGAGATATGAACCTGATATATAGGGAATAAAAAATGTTCGATCCAAACAAATTATTCTGTTCCGAGAAAATCAAGACTAAGGTCTCGATGTCTCAGCATGACAGAAGTTTTTTTGCTGAGTGGCCAATAAAAATAAGTAAATTATTTTATTTCTTCCAATGAAAGATAATAATGTCAAGGAATATCGATGCTGAAAGGAAAAAAACAAATTATTAGTATGTTAAAATTTTAACTAAGTTTTTACAACAAATTAAATTAAATTATTTCTATTACTATATTAGAAAATCACATTTTGAAAAAATTCTTTTAACACAACGTGTATTTGATTTTTAAGAACTTTTTATGCAATGAACCAATTTTCGGAAAAATGTTGGTTATCTCATCCTTTCGCGTTTAAATTATTCTAAACATTGCTTCCCATTTTTCTGTCTGCATTATACAGTTTACAAATCATATTTTATGGTACAAAATTGAATAGATTTGGTGCATGGCTTTGAATTTTTTCCAAAATTTTCTTGGGTGATGGTTTTTCGACAAAAGATCAGTCTAAAATCCAGCGATGCTCAAATTTTTGAATACACACATCTTACGGATTTGAAGATCATTTTTTTTTAAATTGGGAGTATTTGCATTTAAAAAACTGGAAACGTGGATTATCACAATAAGGTCAAAATTTCTGTTATGTAAAAGTGTAATATTTTGAAAGCTAATGCAAGTATTCACCTTCTTATCCCTGATTCTAATATAAGCTCTCGTCCTCTTTCGAAATCTGTTAGAAAATTTCCAAAAAATTCAAATTTGACAAAATGACGGCGGTTTTTATGAAAATATTCAAAGTCGATTTGCTCAAAAACCCCACTGTTTTTTTTTCTCTTGAATTTTTTCTGGATTCTTTTCTGTCTGAAGGATGAAAATTCACGTTTTTTGCGAAAACGACACAAGTTGCGAAAAAATTCAAAGAAAACAAATTGGTTCTCTAAAAAGTTCTAAAAAATATCTCTTGATACTTTTTTTATCTCGCGTTATTTTCCAGATTTTCGCGGAAATATGTACAAAATGCTTTAGGATTTATTTTTTTCCCAACAATATAATTTTATCGTGTTATGAAAAACTAAAACGGACGTAATTTAATAGTTTCAACAACGTATTGATGGAATAATAGTGACGTAAGTTAGACAGAATGTATGTATTTTTGAGAACAAATAAATTCCGAAGGATTTTAGACATATTCACCCCAAAATCATGAAAATAATGCGAGATAAAAAAATTTGCCAAGAAACATTTTTCTATAACTTTTTGAGGGAAACAATTTCAAGTTTTTGACTTTTTTTGCATCTTGTGTCTTTTTAGCAAAAAATGTAAATATCTGTTTTTCAGACAAAAAAAAATCTCTTTTCTCTCTAAGGCAAGAACATAGGACAAACTGTCATGAAATATGCTCTTCACATTAGAATGAATCTAGGAAAAAATCAGGATAAAAAAAAATCAGTGGGATTTTTGGGTAATTCGACTTCAAATATTTGCAGATGAACTGCCGTCATTTTGTCAATTTTTAACTTTTTCAAAACTTTCCAACGGATTTCAAAAGAGGACAAGAAATCCTATGAAAATCACAAAAAATGTTGAATCCCTATATTAACTTGAAAAATAGCAGACTTTTAACAAAAATTTGCACCATTTTTTGATTATACGCGTTTCCATTTTTACATTCTGATCAAAGAATGTATTAGATTTGTGTAAAATTTAACCCCCTCCCCCCCCGTTGACGTTTTTGTCAAATGTCCACGTTTCGAGACCCCCTGAACCCGAAAAACATATTTTTACGTATGTGTCTGCCTGTCTGTATGGCTGCGTGTGTGTGTGTGTTTGTTGATGGGTCCGTAGATTTCGAATTTGTGAGCACGATAACTTTCGAAAGAATTGACCGATTGGATTGACCTTTGGTATACTCTTTAAGTGTCCTAAAATTAAGGTCATGTTCGTTAGCCAGCAATTTTGAACAAATATTCAAAAAGTTAGAGCATTTTCAAAATTTTTGAGACTACTTTTTTTTTAATTTACAAATTCTATGTGCGGATATTCAAACTACTCAGAAAGTCGAACAATTTCTCTCTATGACTTTTTTTCGATAAAAAGAAAATTGTGAAGTTATAGCATTTACGAAATTCAAGAAAAGAAAAGAGAATGAAAATTTTAAGCCAAACAATGCACGATATGAAAAAAAGTCAAGAGAAGAAAAACTTTCATTTTTGCAAGCCGTACAAGATTGTCCTGACGACTTTTTGAATTTGATTGAAAAATCGAAAATTCAGATTTTGAGCCAATAACGCGGAATACAGAAGAAAGTTGAGATATCAAAATTCTTGCTTCTACGTAGACCTGTAAACTTGCCTCCAAATATTTTCTGGCGGGAGGCATGGCTTGTATTTTAAGTATAGGAAATAGTATTGGTATATTTTTATTTTTATTTTTGAGTCAAACGATGCGAGATAAAAAAATAGTCCAAAAAGTAGAATTTGTGCTTTTAAAAGGTCAAATGAAATTGCTGTTAAACATTTCTTCTCAGGACCAATCGTAAATCAAGATAATTTTTTAAATCGTCTTTCTAACTATTCATTTGTGTATATTATACGGTGAGCGCAGAAAATCGAGCGCAAAGCGCGAATATTATGATGAGAATGTATTCCTTAAGGCCGATAGAGCCTTAAGTAAATAAATTTCCTTTCTCATTTAAAATAAAAAACAAATTCATAAATTTGTACATGAAGAACATATAACACCGAGCGCGAAGCGCGACGACCGAAACGCGCGATGAGAATGTGCCCGCGAAGCGGGCAAATTTTTTTAAATCTATTGCAATAATTCAAGGTGAATTCGAAAAAATTCGAGAGAATTTCAAAGAATTTAGGGTCAATTCGAAAAAATTTTAGACGATTCCAAAGAATTAAAAAGAATTCAGGATAAATCAATAAAATATCAGGGTGAATTCTAAATGAATTGAAAAAGAAAATCCAAAATGTTTAATAGATTTCAGTAAAATTGGAGTGAATTTAAAAGAATTCAACGGAATTTGAGAGAACTAGATGAAATTCATACAAATTCAAAATGATTTTAAAAGAATTCAGAGTGAATTCAAAACAATTGAAGTTATATTTTTTTAAAATCAGGGTTAATTCAAAAGAATTTGAGAGAATTCCAAACAATTAAAAACAGTTCAGGATAAATTATCAAGAGGATTAATTCAAATGAATTGAAAAAAATCCAAAATATTCCATTGATTTCGGTAACATTAAAGTGAATTTAGAAGAATTCAACAGAATTTAAGAGAATTCGATTAAACTCATACGAATTCACGGAAAATTTAAAAGAATTCAGGGTGAATTTAAGAGAATTCAAGATAAATTTATAAGAATTCGAAAGATTGAAAAAGAATTCAGGATATATTAATAAGAGGTCAGGGTTTATTCAATATGATTCAAATTATTTGAAAAAATCCAAAAATCCAAAATATTCCATTGATTTCAGTAAAACTGGAGTGAATTTAGAAGAATTCAAAAGAATTCAGGGTAAATTCAAAATTCAAATATTTAATTGAGTTTAGTAAAATTGGAGTAAATTTAGAAGAATTCGAGGGAATTTAAGAGACAGATGAAATTCATAAGAATTCGAGGTGAGCTGAAAAGACTTCTGGGTGAATTCAATGAAACTAAAAAAATTCCCTTGAAGTGAGTAGAACTGAGTCAATTTAGAAGAATTCGAAAATATTCTAGAGAGTTTCAAAGCATTCAGGTTGAGTTCGAAAAAATTTATGAGAATTCCAAAAAATTCAAAATAATTTAGAAGAATTCAGGATAAATTAATAAAAATTCAGGGTGAATTCCAAACGAATTCAAACGAATTGAAAGAAATTAAGAATATTCCATTGATTTCAGTAACATTGGAGTAAATTTAAATGAATTCAAGGGAATTCAAAAGAATTCGATGAAATCCATACGACTTCAAGAAAATTCAGAAATAGGTATAGACCTAGTTTCTCTGTTTTAATTTAGTGAAAGATAAATGACTAAAGTGAACTTTTCATTTAAAAAATTGACTATAGTGACTTTATCGTAGAAAAATGACTAAAAAGTGATTTCAGAAAAAAAAGTGACTGAAAGTGACTCAAGTGACTGTGTGGCAGCCCTAGTAATCCCAGAGTAAATAAGAGGTAAATGATCATTTTTGATTGTAACAATTATATATTCTATATATTACTTTTTTGCATTCTATTTTCCGCGGAAGTTTTTTTTTGAACAAGTGTCGAGTGTTGCACATAGTTTTAGGCCCTGGCAAGTTGAATGTTGGTATCTTTGGAGAGAGTCAATTTTGAAAGCATATCCATTGTAAATGAAAAATAACTTTTACAATAATAATTAATGTATATAATAAGTAAATTATCAAAAATAATGTCAAATAATAAAAATTTAAATGAATTAAATTAATACTTATTTCATTATTATAAAAATTTAATTTAATAATTAATAACATATCAACTTAAATTTCACTAGCTGAATTTTCCGAATGTTCAAATTCATTTCTGGGTATTTATACCTAGTATGTAAATTTGTATGTAGTATGTAAATTTGTACCTAGTAAGTAAATTATTAAAAATAATGTTAAATAATAAAAATTGAAATTAATTAAATTAATACTTATTTCATTGTTATAAAAATTTAATTAAAAAATTAATAACATATCAACCTAAATTTCATGAGCTGAATTTCCTGAATGTTAAGATTCATTTCCGGGTATTTGTACCTAGTACCTACATCCAACGTGTATAATATTGTGGGATAGGTATTGTTTCTAAGGCAGTTAAAGAGGTCAAAAAGTGGGTAGTGAAACGAAGGTAAAACACGAGGAACATTGATCGGACTAAGGAGGGGAGCAGAGATATTTCTCTAATGCTGACTTCGGTGTTCAAAATCACGTTTAAGATGCAAGTCTAATGAAAACATTTGAAGACAACAATTGAAGAAATATTCAAAATATAAAAATAAAAAAAAACCAATGAATTAAATCAGGGTTGCTACAAAGTCCCAATTTCGAAATTCCCTGACTTTTCACTGACTCATTTTTAATTTTCCTTGGCCGTTATCAATTTTTCATTCAAGTACAAAAACAACCTTACACCTAGAAGATCAAAAATGTTTATCCAAAGAAATGAGAAGAATTCGATAAACTTGATAGATATTCAAGTGAACTTGAAACAATTCAAAATTCAAAACAATTTAATTTAAATTCAAAAGAACTCAGATCAATTGAAAAATAAAAATAAAAAATTCCACTGATTTCAGGAAAATTGGAGTGAATTTAGAACAATTCAAGGAAATTCAAGAAACTTTGATGAAATTCATGACAATTTGAGTGAATTGAACAAAATTTTAAAAATCGAAAAATTTTCATCGAATTGAATAGAATAAGGAATGACAGAATTCAGGGCGAATTCAACAGAATTTAAGTGGAGTGAAAGAAAATAGAAAAATAAAAAAAAAACATAGAATTAAGTAAAATTCGAGGGAATTTGTGAAAATTCAAGGGAATTCAAAAGAATTGAAAAGAGTTCAGGATAAATTCATAAGAATTCTGGATAAATTCCAAATGAATTGAAAAAATTCAAAGTATTCCATTGACTTCAGTAAAACCAGAGCGAATTTAGAAAAATTCAAGGGAATTCGAGACAATTCGAGGAAATTCATACGTGTTCAAGATTAATTTGAAAGAATTCAGGGTAAATTTAGAATAATTCAAGTGAATGGAACAAATTTTTAATTAAAAAAAAAATCCATTGAATTCAGATAAATGGGAGCGAATAGCGTTAGTGAACTTAGAGGAATTTAAGGAAAATGAGAAGTATTCAAAGAAACTCATCAAAATTTTAGGTGAATTTTTAAAAAATTCAAGTGAACTAAAAACAAATCAAAACTGTTCAAAAAATTGATTGAATTCATTAAATTCGTAATTTTAAAAATTCAAGGAAATTTGAAAGAATTGAAAAAAGTTTAGGATAAATTAATAAGAATTCTGAATGAATTCCAAAGAAATTGAAAATTACCAAAAATCCAATGATCAATTCATTGAATTTTTGGGTATAGGGTATAGGTATTGTTTCCAAGGAAGTAAAAGAGGTCAAAAAGTGGGTATAGTGAAACGAAAGTAAAACACGAGGAACATTGATCGGACTAAGGAGGGGAGCAGAGATCTTTCTCTGATGCTGACTACGGTGTTTTAGAACCAAGTTTAAGATGCAGAGTTCTCAAGTCTAATGAAACTATGTATAAAATATATTCACTCTGGAGCAGCAACAATTTCCGTACAACTCAATTTCAAGTACTTAATTAATTTTCAATTAATTTTTTTCAGTAAGCAAATAGAATGTTTGGGTTAGTAATTGATTTTATAATTTATAATTGAGGTATTTATCAATGTTTCATGAATGCCCTTCCCTTAAATCAAAACAATGTAAAACGTGTAAGTGCAATTGTGCATTACCAGAAATCTCGTTTCACATCGTGCGGTATTCAATGCAACAAACTAGATTACATGTTTGAACGATTAAATTAATTGTTTTCAATTATGACGTGCGTACGGAATGATATAATCAGGACTGCCATAGCCTAATTTACTTGAAAAAAGTGAAAGAGGTGACCTATTTGAACCAAAAAAATGACTGAAATTTACTAAAAGTGACTAATGTCCATTAATAATGTGACTTAATGCTCTTTTGAATTCAAAAGAATTCGATGAAATTTATAAGAATTCCAGGTGATTTTGAGCGAATTCAGGATTAATTCAGAAGAATTCAAAACAATTCAAGTTAAATTCAATAGGATACAAATGACTTTAAAAAATCCGAAAAACTCCATTGATTCTAGTAAAAGTGGAGTGAATTTAGAAGAATTTAAGAGACTTCGACGAAATTCAACAAAATTTAAGTGAATTGAACAAAAATTAAAAAAATATAAATAAAAAACCAATGAATGAATTAGAGCCAATTTAGAAAAATTCAGGAGAATTCGATGAAATTCATACGCATTCAAGATTAATTAAAAAGAATTCAGGGTGAATTTAGAATAATTCGAATGACTAGAATAAATCTTTTAAAATTCAAAAAAATTCCACTGAATTCCATGAACAGATAAATAGGAGTGAATAGAATTAGTGAATTTAGAGGACATTAAGGAAAAAGAGAAGAATTCAATAAAATTAATAAAAATTCAAGTTGAATTTTAAATTATTAAAAACTATTTGAAAAATTCATTGAATTTATTACATTTGTAGTGAATTTTTAAGAAATCAAGAAATTTTACAAGAATTCAGAATGAATTCAAAACAATTCAATTTGAATTCAAAACAATTCAATTTGAATTCAAAAGGATTCAAATCAATTGAAAAAAAGTTCCATTGATTTCAGTAAAATTGGAGTGTATATAGAACAATTCAAGAAAATTCAAGAGACTTTGACGAAATTCATAAGAATTTGAGTGAATTGAACAAAATTTAAAAAATTGAAAAATTTCCATCGAATTGAATAAATTGATGAATTAACAGATTCAGGGCGAATTCAATTAAATTTAAGTAGATTGAAAAAAAATTCAAAAAATGAAATGAAAAAACCAATGAATGAAATAAAATTCGAGTGCATTTAGAAGATTTTAAGGGAAATAAGAAGAATCCGATGAAATTGGTCAAAATTCAAAGAGAACTTTTAAAAAATTCAAGTGAATTGAAAACAATTCAAAAAATAAAAAATAAATTAAATTTTCAGTGAATTTGTAAAATATTAAGGGACTTAAAAAGAATTGAAAAGAATTCAGAATAAATTAATAAGAATTCTGGCTTAATTCCAAATTAATTGAAAAGAAATCCAAAAAATTCCATTGATATCAGTAAAATTAGAGCGAATTTAGAAGAACTTAACGTCATTCCAGAGAATTCGATGAAACTTATACGAATTCAAGATTAATTTACAAGAATTCAGGGTGAATTGAAAATAATTCAAACGAATGGAACAAATTTTTTTAATTAAAAAAAATCTATTGAATTCAGATAAGTGGTAATGAATAGAATTAGTGAACTTAGAGAAATTGAAGATAAATTAAAATAATTCGAAGAAATTCATCAAGATTCTAGGCGATTTTTTGAAAAATTCAAATGGACTGATAACAATTCAAGACTATTCAAAAAATTGACTGAATTTATTAAATTCAAAGTGAATTTACAAAAATTCAAGGGAATTCAAAAGAAATGAAAAAAGTTCAGGATAAGTTAATAAGAATTCTGGGTGAATTCCAAATGAATTCAATAAATCCAAAATACATATTCCATTGATTTCAGTGAATTTAGAATAATTCAAGGGGTCTCCAGAGAATTCGAGGAAACTCATACAAATTCAAGATTAACTTTAAAAAATTCTGGGTGAATTTAGAATGATTCAAGTGAATGGAACAAATTTTTGTAAATTCTGAAAAATTCCACTGAATTCCATAAAAAGATAAATGGGAGTGAATAGAATTAGTGAATTTAGAGGCATTTTAGGAAAATGAGAACAGTTCGACGAAACTCATAACAAATTGAAGGTGAATTAAAAAAAAAAATCAAGTGAACTGAAAACGATTCAAAAATATTTAATAAATTCATTGAATTCATTGAATTAGGAGTCCATTTAGAAGAGTTCAAGGAAATTCAAAAAAATTTGATAAGAATTCAAGGCGCGTTTAAAAGACTTCAGGGTGAATTGCAAATAAATTGAAAAAAAATCCAAAATATTCCATTGATTTCAGTAAAATTGAAGTGAATTAAGAAGAATTCAACGGATACAAAGAAAATCCGATGAAATTAATACGAATTCAAGATGAATTATTTTTTCAAGTGAATAGAACAAAATTTTTAGAATCCAAAAATATTTCATTGAATTCAGATATATGAGAGTGAATAGAATCAGTGAGTAAGAAACTGATAAAATTCATAACAACTTAAGCTGAATTTAAAAGTCTTCAAGGTGAATAAAAAAAAAATTAATCTAAAGAAGATTGGATTTCAGTGGATTTCACGAGCATTCCAAAGCATTCGTGGTGAATTAAAACAATTCAATTAAATCAATTCAATTAAATCAATTCAATTAAATCAATTCAATTAAATGCAGAAATGAGTATAGACTTGAATTCAATAGTGGTTAGCCCTTGGGTTCTCTGTTTCAATTTACTGAAAGAAAAGTGACTAAAGTGATCTTTTCATTTAAAAAAGTGAATATAGTGACTTTATCTCAAAAAATTACTAAAAAGTGATTTGAGAAAAAAAATGACTAAACGTGACTGAAGTGACTATGGCAGCCCTGCATATAATTTATGATATTCACATGGAACGATAGAACAATATCAGAAGGTTCACATAACAATCTCAATGAATTTCCAATCGAATTCTCTGTTTTTCCTGCCATCAATTACTTCAAATGACTCGCTACTGACAACCTTACTCGAGGCTTCTGGTCGTCAAACGAAAGCCATGTGGAAAAAAAGAAACGGCTATGGTCAAATAAATCAATCGCTAGATCCTTTTGGTATAATTAGCCTGGGAACTTTTTTTTTACCGAGGTGAATCTCTTAAGTTGTAAATCAATCAGTCTGTCTTGATGAATAAGAGATTTAGAATTTGGGACTGAAATTCTTGAAAGGTCATACACTCATCTCTCCATTCGTGGCCAGCTTCGAGTCTGGTTGGCCACTATTCGGAGGCTATTAAAAATCTAGTTTCAAGCGGATTTAACGCGATGAGTGAGTAAACACTCAGCGCCGCATATATAATCTCTGAACCCGGCACGTACAAAAAGTATATGCGCAGAGAGTCGCGATATAAATAACCTCTGACACGGTGCTGACTGACCGAACGAAGACCTTGAGTATAGGCCGTCAAGGTACGCTCAGGGGCGGAGACAGAAGCATTCAAGCGTGAACAACCGTGAGGCTGGCCAGAGATGGGATGGCCACGAATGGTGAGATAAGTGTAAGAAAAGCAGTAAAGCATGATATATGAATGAGTTAAATTTGATCAAATACAGTTTTTAAAGGAATTCAAAAATGCAGTGAGGTTCTGAAGAAATAGTTTTATTGGATTGCATTTTATGGTTTGGTGTCCAGTTACGGATCGACTCATTCGCATGACCAGGAAATTTAATCTGCAAACGAAGATGTCGGTTAAGGACTATTTAACCAACCATTTCATGGGCCTAATTAATATCTTTGTTTGTGACATTGCTTCTGAAATTACCTCATTAAGATATTAATGACCGAAGTTGAATGCAAATTATAAAAATTAATTAAGTTTGTTGAATAGTAGATTCAGGATTTTTGAGTAAAGAGTTGTTGAATTAAAATCACCTTTCCTATTAGTAAAATAAATTTTAATTCATGGTTAGATACAATTGGACAGTAGGCTGGGTAGGGATGGGGAGTGACCGTCATCTGACCGATTTCATGAAATTTGACCGTCACCTGACGGTCAGTGTGAAATCAGTGAAATCATCTAATTACGTAAAAACTAGATGTATTTTAAGTATAATGAATCGTGAGATACGTTTCAACAGTAAATGGAAGAAGTTTTATTGGTAGTAGATATGAAATAATAGCTTGGAATATAAAAAAAGTACAGTTTCATGACAACATATGCTATAAAGTTCCGCGAATTTTTGAATTGTGAACATTGATAATTTGAATGAGTTAAATTATTGAAACAATTTGGTATC
>JAUMHM010000071.1:8445999-8483557 GCA_032362435.1 Melikaiella ostensackeni | reverse complement strand
GGTCTTTTAGAGAAATTAAATCAATGAGTTTAATTTAATTTATATGCACGGGATTTTGAATTATTTCTACATACTTATTTAGAAGGATTTTTACGATTTCCATTTACTTCAAGAGATTTTAAGGGATTCCAAGGAGCCTCAAGGTATTTGAAGAATTTTTTAGGACTTCCAAAGATATCAAGAGATTTCTAGAGAACTTTCCAATCAGAATAACATAAATTAAATTAAACTGCAAGGCATTCTTAGAAGTTTCAGAGATTTCAAGAGATTTTAAGGTATTTTAATGAATTTTACAAGACTTAAAAGATTTTATTGAATTTCCAAGGATTTCAAGGGATTTCAACGGTTTTTTCAGAGAACTTTAATGAATAAGTTTAATTTAATTTATATTGAAGAGATTTCGAATGATTTTTACTTGTTTTTATGGATTTTTACGATTTAAAATTATTCTAAGGAATTCAAAAGAATTTCACAAAATTTAAGAGATTTTACCGGACCTCCAAGTATTTCTAAGATTTTAGGGGATTTCAACAATTTTGAAGGAATTCAATGGATTTGTGGACAACTTTAGAGAATAAATTTAATTAATATTATTTTCAAGGGATTTCAAATGATTTCTACAGATTTCTAACTATTTCAAAGATTCCAAAGGAATTTCAAAGGGGTTAATAGATGAAACGATTTCAAGGGATTTCTACGGATCTTAACAGATTAAAAAAATTTTAATAGATTTAAAAATATTTCCAAAGGAATGAAGCGATTCCAAGAGACTCCAAAGGATTTTCATGGATTTCAATAAAATTTACAAGCGATTTCAAAGATATCAGGGGAATTCACAAATGTTTGCTGGGTTTTTAAAGATTCTGAATTAACTTCCAAAATTGTTATTTTCAATCGGTTACTTACAAAATTTGGAAGTAATTTCAAAATTGTTAAAAGTTTTCTGGTAGAATCGTAGAAAAAAATTCATTATAAATGCTTAGAATATTAATTCAGTATGTATTATGCGAATTGATATTAATTCAGTATGTATTACATTTTGATCAGTTAAATTTCACTGGAAATCAGTGACGTACCTCAGTCAGTAAAAATGTAATAAAAAATAAGTGATTATTTACAAAAATTCCAGTATTTTTTCACCTGCTCTTCCAGTAGAAAAAGTTACTGCAATTACTGTGATACCTAATGAAACTTCTGTAAATGTTTCTACTGTAAAATCAGTAAAATCTACTGGAACTTCACTGAATAGTCTAGGGAAAAATTTTTCTATGTAGATGAGGTTGGAATATTAAAAATGAAGCTGTAAAATATAAAAATTTGAAATTTTCATTTTCCTATGTGATAACAATCATAGTTATTATATATTTACATTTTTTGGAACACATCTTCGACTCTCAATCGCTCACCAAAAACGTAAAATTACTATTTTTAGTCAATTTCGTCAGAATAATTGCTAAATTGTTATTTTTATTGTAATTTAACTACGTCTAACATTGAATATTTTTTGACCACGAAATTGATTAAAAATAGTAATTTTTTATTTTTGGTGTGGGATTGAGGGTTGAGGATGTGCTCTCAAGAAAAAATGTTAACACAAAAGACTATAATTGTTATTACACGGTAAAAATGATTTTTTTCTTAATTTGTTGATTTTTCACAGCTTTATTTCAAAATTTTCAACCTCATCTCATAGTTTATTTTTTCCTCAGTATATAAAGATTTTCTCAGAATTTTGACGATCGATAGAAAAAATGATTTGGGGTATAAATGTGCTCTTATATCTAAACGTTCCTGCGAAATTGCAACTTTTATGACCTGTACAGACAACAAATATTTTGTTTTTTAATCTACAATAATTAACATTTTTTCGCTATAGATCTACCAAAAATTTCATCTGGCAAAGATATTTATAACTTTAATTTATCTGTGATTGAAAAATGAAAAACTCATGTTAACACCAATTTTGACATAAAAGTGCTATGAGCGACCTCTAAATATTTTTAAAAATATATCAAAATTTGTGGGACTATTCCTAGCCCAGAGAAACAAATGGCTCCATGATGGCGACTGAAAAATGAAAAACAAGATTTTTAGGACTACCCTAATAGTCACTGATCAGTTTAAATACCACTGATTTAAGATTGAAGATTAGCAATTTCAAATTCGATCGTTCAATTTTGTACAATTTCAAATTCACATAATTGAAAATTAGACGATTTGAAAACTAAGAGTTGATCATTTCAAACTCCGAATTACACAGCCTAAAATCAAAAAATTTCTAATCAAAAGCCTCTAAAACATGTGGCTTTTGAGCAAATTTCTCCACTCTGGACAGGCATGCAAAAGAGTTAGTAAAATTAAGAAAATCAGAGAAATAGAGAGTTTCATCTCCCAAATTAATTCTTGCGAATAGAAGTGACCTTATTGCAATCGGCAGCATTTAAAAACTTGATGCAAATTTTGCAAGAGGTCATTCACGATTTGCCCCTGTCAGAAAAATTATGACGTGAAGAATTCGTACAAATATGTCCTGCTGTTCAAATTTATCTGACGTTGGATCTGAACCAACCAGAGGAGACAGGGCTGTATAAAAATAGACACTTTCTAAAAAATATAAAAAATACAACTCAAAATACAATTTTTAACAATCTCCCTTTTTACAAAAACAAAAATATATATTAATTTTTATCGGATTGATAATAACTAGCACTATTATGCGTGCGCTACGTAGCGCGCGAGAAACATTGCATTGCCAATTCATAATATATAAATATGAAACAAGATTACTGTGATTCTAAGTTTAAATTGTACAAGTTAATCACTTGAAAAAAAATAATTTGAGAAGCGTTGAGTTTCAAAAGCGTTCGTTGAAAATTTTTTGCGGGATGTAAAAGTGGATGTTTATAAAAATTACGAATTGCAAAATCCCACCTCTCTTTTCTTTCAGTCTGCGATTAAAGTAGAAAAACTTTCGAAAAGTCCTCCACCTCGAAATGAATTAAAAGCAGCCAAAGTAAAGGATTTGAAAAATCTCTATAATTATCCGAGGGATACAGGAAAAGAATGTTTTGAAAAGTATTTTTTAAAAGTAACAACTCAGAGTCTAGATGTCAAAAAAACTGAAGAGAGTGACAAAAATGATTGAAAGTTGTTTTTAATAAAGTATTATTCTAATAATTTATTGTTTCAAGTGTCTGATTAATAAATTATTTTAATGATAATATCTTGAGTAATATTTTGGTATCCGACTTTGGTCTCGTCCGCTGCAACACGTTCGTACCCGAGGAGGCACGTGCATAGGGCAGCGTCAAGATTGCCGCTTGCAATTTAAAACATTCATAGTTTTTCAGCCATTATTCCGATTGAGCTGAAACTTTTCAGAAAAGTTCTTTGAACCTCAATCAATAGCTTTCTTACTGGAAGTTTGCCGTTGCTTGAAATTCGCTTAATAAACGAAGCGTTTGCATTTTTAATAAACAAGTTTTACATTTGCATTTTTGAACAAAAAAGATAACATTTTTAACGAAAAAAGATAACATTTTTAACCAAGAAAGATAACATTTTTATCAAAAGAGATGAATTTTCAACAATATAGTAAAATGTTCAATTACAAATATTAATTTTTAACTAAAGTGATAAATTTTCGACCAAAAAAATGAATTTTTAATGAAGGAGTGCAACTTCCAATCAAGTAGTTAAATTTTTAACCAAATAATATCAACTTCCAACAAAAATGTATTAGATGAGATTTCAACCCAAAAAGATGAATTTTCAACAAAACAATTGAATCCTTAACCAAAACAGATTAACTGTCAACCAAGCAGTTGCATTTTTAACAAACCAAATAAACAAAATAGTTAAATTTTGTTCTAAAAAAGATTAAGTTTAAACTAAATTGTTTAATTTTCAACTAAAGAAGATAAGCGCTGCAACACGTTCGTAGCCGAGGAGACGCATGCATAGGGCAGCGTCAAGATTGCCGCTTGCAATTTAAAACATTCATAGTTTTTCAACCATCAATTCAATTGAGCTGAAAGTTTCCAGAAAAGTTCTTTAAAGCTCAATCAACAGCTTATTCACTGGAAGTTTGCCGTCGCTTAAAATTCGCTTGATAAACGAAGCGTTTGGATTTTTAATCAAAAAATTTTATATTTGCATTTTTAACCAAAAAAGATAACATTTTTATCAAAAGAGATAAGTTTTCAAGAATATAGTAAAATGTTTAATTACAAATATTAATTTTTAACTAAAGTGATGAATTTCAAACAAAAAAAAAAGAATTTTTAACAAAGGAGTGCAACTTTCAATCAAGTACTTGAATTTTCAACCAAATAATATGAATTTTCAACAAGAATGTATTAGTTGAGATTTCAACCAAAAAAGATGAATTTTCAACAAAATATTTAAATCCCCAACCTGAACAGATTAACTGTCAACCAAGCAGTTGCATTTTTAACCAACCAAATAAACAAAATAGTTGAATTTTTATCTAAAAGAGACCAACTTTCAACCAAATTGTTTAATTTTCAACTAAAGAAGATAAAAGCTGCAACACGTTCGTAGCTGAGGAGGCACGTGCATAGGGCAGCGTCAAGATTACTGCTTGCAATTTAAAACATTCATAGTTTTTTAACCATTAACCCGATTGAGCTCAAACTTTTCAGAAAAGTTCTTTGAACCTCAAACAAGAGCTTTCTCACTGGAAATTTGCCGTTGCTTAAAATTCGACTGATAAACGAAGCGTTTGCATTTTTAATAAAAAAATTTTATATTTGCATTTTTTACCAAAAATGATAACATTTTTATCAAAAGAGATGAATTTTCAAGCATATAGTAAAATGTTTAATGAAAAATATTAAATGTGTCATATATTTTTATTCCCTTTTAAAACAATGTTTTAATTGTTTGAAGAAAATTTTGTTATTCAAACAATTTATTTCAATCGAAAAATTGCAAAATGATGACATTTTCTAAATCGGAAGAATTTGAGAATCAATATAAAGAAATCATGTATTTTAAATAAAATATTTATCTAATAGTTTCAACAATTTTATAGCGTTTGAGTGTATCTTGTGAACCGATAACTCTAGAGAAACGTGGTTTTTCTCTATTTGATTATTAACCTAATCAATGCATTTTTTATAATAGTTCTCTAATTCTTCAATCATAAAAATTCAATATCTCCGGTTCTATTCAACCGATTTAGATTTTCAAAAGCAGGAATTGTTTGTATTAAAATATATTTTTAAATGAAAAAGATTTAGTACGAAGCATTGACACCTAAAAATCAATCCATTTTGCAACATAAAAGTGGACCATTTCTAAATGTAGAGCGTTTAAAATTTTAAAACGTTGACTTTGAAGTGCTGAAAAATGGTACAATATCAAATTTATAACCTTTAATATTCTGCAATTTGAAATTCATATCGTTTAATACTTCAGAGTTAAAAATTTTCACTTTTTTACAAAATGAAGAGTTTTATATTTAGGGCAATGGGAATTTGGCAGATTTAAAATAAAGCTTTGAAAATTATAGACATGGTAGATAGAAAATAAGTACGTTTAAGAGTGAACATTTTTTAATTGGATATCTTCAAAATTGAAAAGTTCAATTTCAAATCTACAAAATTAAAAATATCGGAATAAAACATTCAAAATTACTAATTTAATATTGATGCATACATTCAAACTTCGCTATAGAAACCCCCGTTATAAAAAACAAGGGGTCCAAGGGGGCGAGAGAGAGCCGCTGCAAGGTCAGCGGCAGTGTCTCCACAACAACGCAGGATCGTATGAAAAAAGCGGGCAGTACTCTTCGCAGTTACTCGTGTCGTCTGCTTCAGTTCGCGGTTGAGGTTATGCAAAACTACATGTAAACAGACGTTACAAGAATGTCGAAGGAAAACAAAAGGAAGCGTTTCTTTCGAAGAATCTTTCGAATCTTTCGAAGAGAAATATGAAATTTTAGACGAAGTGAAAACAGGTGCCTCAAAACAGTCCATTTTACGGAAATATGGTGTCTCTGAGAGTGTGTACAAGGCTGTGAGAGCTCGCGAATCTTTTTTAAGAAAGAAGATTGAAAGTCATGAGCAGGCCCTCCAAGCCTCAATGCATTTTTCGTGACAAAGTTTTTGGGCGACTTGGGGACGAAGTACCGGTACACGACCGCCGGGGGCACCACATGTGCCACAACACAAGCAAGCTTTCATGTCAATGATATCACACATTCACATGCACGATAATTTGTACGACGCGTGCTTGACGGAAGTGAGAACAGGCGAAAAACGCAAAAAAAATATATATAAAATTAGTTAAAATTTATGGTCAGAAGATTTATGTGAAGTAAGTATCAATATTTTTGTAAATAGAAGTTGAATTTTAATTTCGAGAAATGACTAGTCCTGACTTTTGGTGTTCCTAACCTCAATTCCTAACTTCAAATTTCAATAATGAAAACTGTAATTGTGTAGTCAAATATTTTATGAATAGAAAAGATCATCATCTTAGATAAATATGGGTAGAACGTGCGTAGTTCTTCCTTGCCGATCTGAGGGAGGTCCTTTTTTCCATTTTCTGAATCCCGATATGTACAAGGATCGATTTATACTGTAGTGGGTTTCGACGTGCGGGAATCCTTTTCTTTTTAAAATACCTTCAAAAAAATTAAAACTATTCGCGAAAATAATTTTGAAATAAAATGTTTTGTTTTGAAGAGACTATCACGCTTGCCGGTAAATAACGATGACACAAACATACCGTGCTTATCACTGACAAGATGTTTTTATTAGTGTGGCAGATGTGGTGCCACCGGCGATCGTGTACCGGTACTTCGTAGCCAAAACTTTGTAGCAGGCAAATGCATTGAGTTTTGGAGGGCCCGGTCGCGACTCGCTCACGCGTTAAAATACGTTCCGCATGTGATACGAACGATATTTTTTGTTCGCTGAATACCGAAAGTAAGCCGGGTCGGTGTAAATTTTAAATTAACGAAATACAAAAAATATCCGCTTGAGACGTAGTTTGTAGGGTTCAACGAGTTACACCTTTTCTCTGCCTTTTCTGCGTATTTCCGTGTATCGGTGCGGAAAGTAAACAATTTTCCGCACACTTAAAATTTTACCGCACAAGTAAAGAAAAATCAAATTTCCGCACGCAAAACGACACCGACAAGGCTTACTTTCGGAGTACGGCGGACAAAAACGCATGTTTTTAAAAAGTGGAGACCTTATTACATCGGAAGATATTTAATATTTTCGAGCGCACGTCCTGCGCGTTGTGCGTGTCGCGAGCGCGACGTGTTCATTCGTGTTCGGCTCAGGCCGCAACTGGCCTTCCTGGAGACACTTTCGCGTTTAGTCGTTCGAAAATATTGAATACCTTCCGATGTCATAAAGTCTCCGCTTTTTGAAAAAATGCGTTTTTTGATTAAGGCGTAGCGCATATTACAGTATTTCTTTCAATTTTCTCCGTTGAGGGCGCAAATATGAAAAAATTGCTTGTTGAAAAAAAAAAAATTATCTGAATACTCATCTGAAAAACTAACACATCAAGGTGAGAAATAAAACAAAACCTGAATCAATTCGATTAGTTAAACCGGAGATAATGAATTTAAAGTATACGACAGAATTAAGCATTTTAACCAATTTTATCGAAAGTTTGAATTAACTTACATAATTTTGGCGCAAAATTCAAATTTTATTTATTAAAATTTTTTAATAATTTGAACCGTCGGCTTATTAGGAAAGAATTGGATATATTTTGCTAAAGAATTGCCAAAAAAAATGAAAACCATATAATCATAAACTGCAAATGTACAGAAACCAGACGAATTGTGCAATTGTAGTCAAATGTACTTGAAAAAATAAAGTACAAAATCAATTGTACTGGAATTGTGATTGTGGTACTCACGTACTCAAATTTCGCGGACTGTACTTTTTGAGTACAATTGTACTGTAAATGGCAACGCTGACCAGGCTCACCACCGGTGAATATTGAATCGTTCGCGCTTCTCAGATTCACGCATGGTTCCGATCGTTCCGTTCGTCAAAATCGCATACACTGTATCTACTAAGAATCTACCACTGTATCTACATAGAGCATTTGTAGCTTGCGTATGCCAACCATGGGCCACCTGATTGGTTAGAAAGGTTGCGTACTGGCAATTGACTAGCTGACAGTGTCCGTGGACGGCGTACGCAGGCACTGTCAGCCAATCAGTTGCCCGTACGCAACCTTTCTGGACAATCAGGTGGCCCATGATGCGCGTACGCAAACTAAAAACGCAACCATGTAGATCCGGCGTCAACGAGTTGCGTCTGAGTACGTCGCGTATACATGAGGATAGATATCCATGAAGTCAGCGACAGACCTACATATGATAATGAAAAAAACTAGTAAATTGTAGGTGCACCTCTATTCTATGGTTATCGCTAGTCGAATCGGGCAGTAGAGGCGCCACTCTACCAATTGTTGTGCATCCTCTGGACAAGTTTACTCTCAGTTTCTCTCTGATTTTACTTTTATGCTTTATTAATTTATTATTAAATGCGATTGAGAGTTTTTTTAAAGAACATGCAAGGCAGGAACGGCTGTGGTAGAAATAAAAAATAATGAATATACAAAAATACGAGAGAAAAAAAAGGAAGGGGATTTGGAGGTTGTCTTCTTTTTCTTCCTTTTTTTCATTTTGGTTACTCAAATTTGAATGTGGACATTTTAGAATGTGTCGTTCAAGTTTGATCGATAAATTCTTTTTTTTTTATTTTCAAGAATTTTGTAGTTGAATTTGAATGTTGGACGTTAAATAGGAATTTAAATTTCCATTGAATTTGAATCAATTTTCTTGAATTTTTATTCCTTAACTGCTTTTAGCATATTATTTTTGACGGGGAATTTTTTTGGAGAACAATTTTTGATAGGGAATTGAGTACGGGAGCAGGCTCAGTAAGCTTAGATATTTGATTTTGAAAATGTAATCTTTTATTTTAAGAATTCAAAATTTAGTTGATTTTTTCCTTTCCTTCGAATGAACATAAATTTTTTTGTTTGGTCTCTGAAAGCTTCCCATTGCACTATTTTCTAGCAGCAATGATCATTTTCGTTCTTTTCTTATTTTGAGGGATTATATGGTATTTAAAAAATGTATTTATTAACAAATGCTTTGTGAAATATAAGTCATTCTTTGGAATTCAAACAAAATAAACTGTTATTTAGAAAATAAATGTGTCATAAATTTTCTTTCTTGTCTAAAATCAAGAGTTATACAATTTATATACATTCTTCAGCATTTTATATTAATTATTCATTTCAATTACCCATTTTGAATTGCGCGCCAACTGTGGCCAACCAGCGCGCAGCTCCAACGCAAGCGCAATAGCACAGGGTGCTCACACTGGCATCACTGCCTTTGTGACATTTTCTTTACTCCTCCGCTTTCAGCTGTGATTATGGTATGTAATAATTGTAGCCTGGCTATAATCCAAATTTATCTGTGCAATCGCTAACAATAAACTAAAAATTATTAATAATTATTTCAACTGAAACAATTTTCTTTTCAGTCGGCCCACAAGACATTCATCATTAAGCGCAAGTTGGCGAAAAAGCTGAAACAAAACAGACCCATCCCACAATGGGTCAGAATGAGAACCGGCAATACAATTCGGTAAGTTTTTAATTACCTTGTTTAATTTCGCGAAAAATCCGACAATTCTGCGAAGATAAATTTGTTTTATTTTTCAATTAAAATATGTTTGTTTTAAATAAAATTTGAGGCATCAAAGTTACACCTAACCTCAAAGCGAGAGAAAAACACCTAATGAATTAAGGGCCGCGGCTAACGCCACGTGAAAAACGTGCCGTCAAATTGAAGTTCTGAAAAGTACGGGGCACCAGCTAAATTTAACATACCCAAACCTTAGAGGCTAGAGGCAGGGGCTAAACTTTGATGAATGTGTCAGCTTATGGAGAAATTGGTGCAAAAATATGAATTTCAAGGTATTAATTTTAACGTAGGAGTCAGTGTGCAAGCGTGAGTGGATGAAGAGCGGACTGTGTGGCTGATTCATGAAATCACAGTTAAGCATTTCATGTTCCAATATGGCAATCCAAGATTGTCATACGCTGCTGCATAAACATTGGCATGAAAGTGCATGGGACGAAACTTTATTTTTTTAAATATCTTCGTAGAAAATAATTTTTCACCATAAGTGTATTTGGAAATTAGTTTTTATTTTTCAATAACCATTTTATGAAATAATAAAATCAATAAAACAAACAATTATTGATTTTATTATTTCATAAAATGGTTTTTGAAAAATAAAAACTAATTTCCAAATCTTGCCCGGTGACGTGCTAACGTGAAATACATAATGCGTACATAACCTACAACCGTACTTCTTGGCGCGAATTTCAAACTTTGTTATTCAATGTTTGAAATAGTTACATACATAAAATAGTTTCTTTGGCGTTCACAATGAAGTTTGTTTAAAATAGTGTCTTATATAAAATATTGTCATCAGGGAAACTATACAAGTGTAGGTAAGAGTAGGACATTTGTATTTAATAGAATTAATATGTGAAAAGAAATTTCTTGAAGCTCCTGATAATAATATTCGACACAACATTTAGCATAACTGGACGCAATTATTAATACTGATAATCAAATCTAATTGCAGAAGTATTTTTTTATTTTACTTACACTAACCTGATTTACAGTTTCACAGTGAATGATTCTTGAATTATATTATTTGATTATTGACAGTGAATGGTTATCAAAATAGCATACGTACCTGCCTATCGTGACAATAAATCAATTACTGACATCTGCTTTCAATTTCATTTTTGGTCAATGTTTGAAATTCGTGCGTCAATTTCTACCCTTTGACCTATTTCTCATGAGTGCATACATTTGTCAAAATTTAGCCCGTCTTCCTTGCTTTTAAAGTTCGGACACATTAGATTTAGCACGTGCCCCATACTTTTCAGAACTTTTATTTGGGGGAACGTTTTTCACGTGACATTAGTCACTTCGTAAATTTAAATAATATTGAATAAAAAATTACAGATTTCACGTTCTTTTCTAACGTACGCTTAGATTTCTCTTGTAAAATTTGTTATATTTAACAATGTGACTATTTTTTCTCGATTTTAGAAACATATTAAAGATTATTGAATTTTGAGGTTGTGTTCAGACCACGTTTAGACGCTTAACACATTTTTCTGATTTTTCGAATTCTTAGGCAATTTTAGTATTTGTTCCTTCACCTGTGAAGTTTTCGAAATTATGTTTCTGTGCTTACTAAAGTTACACATAACTTCAAAATTCAGGTAATCTTTAAAATGGTTTATGAAATTGAAACAAATAGCTACATTGATAAACATAGCGAACAAACGAACTAATTATATAATATATTGAATTAGTTGATTAACAATTTTATTTAAAATTGTAGAATTTTTAACGATTTAAATTCGAAAAAGAAATGTTAAATTATTTAATTACAATTTTTCCAATTGTGGACGTTTTTAACTTCAAATTATTCAATTTTTAACGCCTCGAAAACGAAATTGGTTATGTCTTTGAGATTTTTAACTTGGAAGTGTACATGTTCTAATGGGTTACATTGAAAATTATTCAATTTCCAGTATTTTATCTATTAAGGATTAAGGTTTTTTATTAGAAATAAACCTGTAGATTCTTGAAGGATTAACTTCAAAATTGTTTCATTGCAAGACCTAATATGTATTGTAATTTTTAAATGTCTAATTTATAAAGATTTAACCTGATACTTAAGAACTATGAACACTCTTTCTAAGGCTTTAAAGTTGAAATTGTAAAACTTTCAATAATTTATCTACTAAGGCTTCCAATTTGAAATAAAGTTGATCGTAAGCGTCTTCAATTGAAAACATTTTAGCTTAAAGTGTTCAAATTAAAAATATTTAACATACTTTGCAGTTGCAACAAAGAAAAAGTAAAAAAAGAAGGGAAAGAAGAAGAGTAAACTCAGGATTTTTCTGAATTCTTAGATATGTTAAAATTAATTAAAATGATTAGTTTTGCAAATTTGATTAGCATAACCAGTTGATGTAAAGGATTTCTAACTAACGTTACACAGAATTCCAAAGTTCAATAATGTTTAAAGTGGTTTATAAAATCGATAAAAATAGCAGGGTTGTTGAATATAACATATTTTTAAACAAATCTGAGTTCGCCTAAAAATATTGCAATCTGCAATGTTAAGTTAATATTATGTATTTATTTGGAGTTTTGTTTTTTTCTTTAGATTTAAGGTGAAAAAAATTATTTTTATTCAATCTTCGGTATCAAGGCCATGTGATACTTCGTCATATGAATGTCTTATTTTGTTCCGAGTTTCGTTCTTCGAAGGATTCTCTACAATTCTTTTTGAGTGGTTCTTATTAAAAGAATTCAATTTACATATGTACATCGAATTGTTAAATAACTAATTAAATATATTAAATAATTTTCCAGTCTTTTTTTTTTTAATGAGAAATACCCAGAGCGAATTCTAGAGAATCTTTTGAGGAAGAAAAAAAAACTGTTCATGATAAGGATACAAAAAAAATGATAGATCTTCCCGAAGCAAAAGAAAAAACAAAAAAAAATCTAATTTGTTAACAGTATTATGTAGATTACATTATTTTATCCGTTTTATGAACCATTGTAAAGGTTATTGAAATTTGATTTTATGTGCAACTTTAGTATCTTTAGTACATCTTTAACATGAACCATTTTTTTCATGCCAATTTCAAAACATCTAAAAATTTAAAACAATTTGAACAAATTGTGTAAAAAGTCATAAACATTCTTTTAGAGAGAATACTTTTTAAAGAAATGTGTTTTATATGGAAATATTAATTGTTTTTTCGCTATGTTTCAGGTATAATGCCAAAAGGAGACACTGGAGAAGAACAAAATTGAAGTTATAAGAAGTATCAATTATAACCAAATAAAGTTCTCCTAAACTAACTAAATGCGCCTACGAAATTATTTTTTTCTTTCTATTCGCAAAGCGTTTTAACATTCCAATACTACAGAGTATTTATCTTTTTATAACCATTAACATATTCAGAAAGAAAATTCCTTTATTTTAGGTCTTCAAAATGCGTTAAAGAAGTTTAGAAAATTAAAAGATGTACCTATTGCAGCTTTAGGGAACTTGGTTTTAAAAAAAAAAATTAAGCCTACTGTTATTGCTACGATCAGGTAAGTTATTTCGAAACTTTATTATTTTAAATCTGAAATTACAAGGAATCTTAATTAATCCTTAAATTTAAAAAGTCTCTAATAAAGTTGCCGCTAGTGTTTTTTTTTTGTCAAATTCTTCATCGTAATAACGTGGATGATTTTAAACTGAAATATTTCTAAAAATGTTTCACACATTTTTCATGTAAAAAGCACCTGATATCTTCTTTAATTACAACAGTATATTGAAGTTTAAAATTTTCGAGAATGAAGGCCGTTTCAAAATAGATTTTAGATTGTGAATTTCAAATTAAATTCAAATTCTTCCACGTCTATGCAATAAAATGGCTTTAAATTTCACGAAAAATTTTGTTGTTTTAAAATTGGACGCCTTTCATATTTAAGAACGCTCTAATTTCAGAGTTGGAAAGCTTTACAATCTCGTTAAATTTGATTTCCAAATTTTTGTATTTAAAATCTTTAAACTATATTCATAGATTATTTTAATCTCGTTTAGATTATAGGAAAAAGATTTACACGACTTCATTAATATTCTGAAACTCTGAAACAATTAGCCAGTATATTTTGAAATTATAAATTACAATTAAAAGTTTATAAACTGTTGTAGACTTTGCGTTTCCTCAGACCCTCCTTATAATCTTCGAGCAATTGTTCTTTCGTCTTATATCCAGTTAAGTAATAGTTTTTTGGCGGCTTTCCTTCTTCAAGCGTGACATAATAATGGCAATAAGTGTATCGAATTTCTCCAGTTCGTTGTTTTGCGTGTCTTCTCAAGCCTTTTAGTACTCTTCCTTTGGTGACAAATGATTCCGCTGTAAAATGTTAAGCTAGTAAATATCTAGCACTCTACTATTCTCTAGATTTATGGATTATCTAGGCCTCAGTATGGTCCTAAATTTACTACTAAAGTAACCAACTCAACTTCTCCATTATTCAGTGGCTAGCTTCAATTTTACCTATAAAATCTTAATTTCGTTTTTTGTGTTAGCTTGCAATATGTAGATTTAGATATTGTTTAAAAACCTTATGCATTATAAAATGAAGACAATATAGACAGAGTGTCAATCGGAACGAAAAATCGAAAATTTTATTCAGAGACCAAGATGTTTTTCTGGACTTCAGCAAAACCTTTTTTTTCTGTAATGGTGGCGATTAAAATTCGTATATTCGAAATTGACAATTTCTTAATTCAAACGTTCAGAATTGTGCATTATACATCTACTTCTCGATAATTCAATTCAGAAAATTTAAATGCACTTAAATTTAAATATTAATCTTTTAAACATTACAAATTTTTTGATTTCAAAACTTTACTGTTGAAATAATATTCCACGAAAGACTTGAATTTTTTTATTTATCTTGCTTCTATTTAACTACTTGAAAAGATTACTTTAGTTTTACTTACAAACCCATAGGTTGCTCTTAAATTCTACATTGTGATCCTTCACGGCCATTTCTTGGGCTTCTTCGATTGCTTCTTTTACAAAGGCTCCACCCTTTTTTAATACGAAGCTTATTTGTTTAAGAGCTTCATCTACAGACATCCCTCGCACCAAATTTGCTACGTACCACATATTCTTCGGACTATATTTTAAATGCCTTTTCACGTGGCAAACGAACTGAAAGTAATTTTTTTTAAATTCAATTGTTCTGTTCTTAGGTTTGGAATGCTTTCAAAATTTAAGATATCCAGTTACAAGTTGATTTTAAATTTTATAAGGCTTTTTTCAAGCACTTCTCAATTTGAGATATTTGGATTTTAGATGTGACGTTTCAAAACTAAAATTTCAGGTGTTGCTATGGTCCTTTCAAATTTTAATTCTATATATTTTTGTAGGTATGTACTTCAATTATTATCAACACAAGAAATATAAAATACAGTTTCAAAAACTTTGAATCATTATTCAATAACTTTAATACTTGAATGATTAAATATAAAAATCTGGGATTTAACAAATAAAAATGAAACTTACTGCAGGTCTTCTTTCTTCCCCATGAGCTTGAATGGGGTAAAACTTCTCGTTATATTTTTCAAATCTCTTCATATACCCAGCCACAATTTGCTTAGAGCTGGTTAAATTTGGTTGGAGAAATTGATTTAGGGGTGTTCCGCTAATCAAGCGTTGCACACATTTTGTTAAACTTTGCATCGTGTCTCCTGCAATACGAAATGCGTTAATTTATAGGATGGGCTGAAAGCTCTTTAAATCTATAGTTACCACAAGCCAAAATGAAACTAAAACGTTCAAAATTGAATAATTTTGTAGTATTTAAAAATTTGAGAAATGAACAACCTTCATTTAAAACTGAAAGTTTTTAGGTTCAAAGCGTTCAAAATTAAATAATTAATAAAAAATTTTGAGATATTCAAGGTAACTTTGATCGATTTTAATTTGGAAAAGCGCAAAATTTTTCAATCTAAAATAATTGAACTCTAAATAACACATAACAACTTACTAGTTAACTAGTTAAGTTTACTAGTTACAGTACTTATGTAACTACAGATTATCTACGTTATTAGAAGTTTTACGAGAAGCAATGCAAAACTAAATTAAGATATTAAAATTGTTTCAGACTAAAAAGAAGCTCAAACAGTATTTTGTACCGACTACATAACTTTCACGACTTATTAAAATTTCAAGTGAAACTAAGCAAATCCAGAATAAGCTACTAAAAGTGTAAATACAGTCATCAGGACTATCCTGTATTTGGGTTTTACATTTCTTCAATAAAAAAAAAGATTACTGAACTCTTGAGTGTCAATAAGAGAATTATGTTTACCCTAATTATCTAAAACGTTCTTTGGGACAAAATATTGTTCGAACTATTGCGCTTTCAGTTTAAATTGTATTGTATCTTTATTGCACCTAAGAATACAGGATTCTGTGACAAGAGAAGGCCACTATTATAAAATTCAATATAATTGAATTAAATAATAATATGAAAGATAAAGTTATAATATCGTATGTACAATGGGTTGTTAGGTCTTACTGGCCGAGCTTAAGCGGAGTACTACTTGAACAGAGAGAAAGCTCTGATTTTCAAACATGTACTTTAAAGTTATAGATCGAGCGAAGCATCCCAGGGTTTATGTTTGACAACAACAAATGAAGATTGCTCTCGTTGATCATATCAGTGTTAAGCAAGTAATGACTTCTAACGGGCAAATAAATTGGTCATTTGATAAGGATGTGTAAAAGATCCCCATTTTCTCGTAGGTTACATAATTGGCAAATCTGTTGCGGATGTTCCAGCTTTAGAGGTATCAACTTAATGGTGAACCTGGAAGGAGTTTCTTATTTGGGCGAAAATGCGTTTAAAATGGATAGGAGATTCGAATAACAGATACTGCTAGGGCAGTGCATCACTGTGTGAAACTTTACTATACATAAAGCTAAATTTACTGTTTTCCAATGTCAACAGATCCTGAGAACGGAAAAAGTCACGGTATCTATCAGCTGTACTATCGATTTGACCTATAAGATTGGAACCGTTGAGATCTAGCAAATTGTGACTAATACCCGCTCCTTCCAGACATCTAATAAGTTGACCTAGACAATATATTTAAAGTTTTTGTGGTTTGGGCCACTTTAAGTATACATAGTTTAGGATAGCGCCAATATTCCATATCGGAAATCCTTGCTGCCAAATTCAGCGCCATTTTTAAGATTTGATATGACACGCAGGGTAGATCTAGTTGTAACCTAACAACAAAATCAGGCACATTTCTAGGTAGGCGCAGAAGATTTTTGAAAAAAGCGGACTTGTGCTTTTTCGAAGACATCTAAATAGTTCAATCCGATGATGTGGGCCGCATACAGTAACGAACTCATTATAATCGAGTCCTGAATTATAACAATGGAAGACCACGAAGAGCATTTAGTTCTAGTTAGAATATTGTAAGCCCAAGCTGAGGCTGAGTTGGTTCTTCTAGATGCTGCATGTGCAGCTAAGTTGAAAATACCTGTTCTAGAGAGAATCGTACCAAGGTAATCAAAACAGGGAACTAACTCCAAGGAAGTACCATCGTATTTCAGGACTAGGAGCTTCTCACTAATCCGACCTTTTTTGAGCATCGTGAATTTAGTTTTATTTTTATTAACAGCGAGCTTATTTATATTACAATACTCCTGCGGTGCAGTGAGTTTTCTTAATGCGTCTTTTTTAGATTCGGCTAAAATAATTAAATCTTCCGCGTAAATCAACAATAAAATATCAGTAAGACTCGTGATTCTGAGATCCGAGGTTAAGAGGTTAAACATCATTGTGCTTAAAATATTTCTGTAAGACTTCCTCCATGACCGGCGATTCCTCTGAAAGCTTGTCCCCCACTTTAACGCAAGTTGAGGCTCTCTCATACAGACTTTTTAGAATTCTATTCATTTTTTAGCTGACCCCAATATCAAAAAGTTTTGATCAGATGTGAGAGTGACTAACCGATGGGAAAGGCCTTGCAAAATCAACCACAATGGCACAGACGTGTCTATCCTTTTTTTGTAAGTAAGTTTGCAAAACAGAGGCCAAAGTGAAAATATTATCGATACAGTCCCTACCCCGGCGAAAACCTGCTTGGGCTTTCAGTAATCCGGTAATTCCGGTTTGTAATTTAATGGCTGGGTGTTTTCATTACGAGTAGACACTGCCTGACTTAAAATTGCCCAATGCTTTAACTTTAACACATTTTTAAATTTGAAACACTTAAAATTTCTCAACTAATTAAAGCTTCTTTGAAATTTCACAAAACTTTTGAACTACGTATGTATTTAGATGTTATTTTTCCAGCCTTCCAATTATTATAAAACAATATTCTATTTTAACTGTTGAATTCAATTCGCTAAAGATTAAAAAAGGAACACTTTTTTGATTAAGAAATATGAAAGCTCGCAGAGTTCCGTTGTTCATCGATTATTAGAGTAAGTTTATAGGAAATAAACCATTTTTGTGACTGCGCAGATAAGTGCTCTAAGCTACTTATAACTGTACGCCCTTTTCAATCTTTTTATTCAAAAAATTTAAAAATATCCAGAAAAATTGAAATCATAACCTAAAAAGTAAGATTCTATCAAAATACCTTTCTACTTGGTCCTTTGTCAAAGTTGTTTGTTAAATTTTTTTATCTTTTACAAGTTCGTGACTTGGGGATTCAATTTTTCGATGAATTATTGCAAACTTCGATAAATATTCCGAAAAAGCACGAAGCCCGAGACGAGTTTTGTTTCGGCGACTCAACTTTTCCGGAGCCATTCGGGCATTCGCCATTCGGAGCAGACGATAATCGAAATGTCTAAAGCTATGCGACGTGTGGATATAATTTGCAACAAGATTGGTGGAAATTTAATTCTTCGTCTCCATCACGTATCCCCTTTCCTGGCCACCCAATCATCTTCCAGGATTGTTCTCACATGGTTATTCTCAAGCGTCAATTGCATAGAGTTTGCGGGTTTTGCGAGTTTTCCTGACGTCGAAAAACTTAACATGTGACGAAAATACTCAAGTAATTCGTGAATACTAATTATTTCAATGAAAAATGAATATTAGTTTCTGTTCCCTAATTCAAAAATCGTGAAATTAAATACATGAAAAGGAAAACCGAATTTAAAACTTACAATTTTTTATCTCATAACCTATACTTTTTGTAGTTTCCTTTCTTATTGTTTATGGCGATGCAGAATTCAACAAGGATGTGGAAAATTCTTAAATCAGGCCAAAAACTTTTTATTCGTCGAGCAAACTTTATTAAGTGCAAAAGAACTTTTCTTTCTGATGCTTATCGGTGTCAAGAAGAATGGGACAAGAGGTTGGAAACTCCTTTACTGCAAAAGGTAAAAAACAATATTTATTTAAATAATATAAATGATCTTTAAAAATATTTATTTCAATGGCTGGTTATTTTACGATTAATAGCTTTTGCAATAGACACAAATTTTTAAAAAATACCATTCGAAATTGAATCCTTCTCTTCTGATTCTAGGCTGAAATATAAATTAATCAAATTCAAAAAAAAAATCGTTAGAAATAGTACAAATTTAAATTGAAACATTCAAAATGATCAAATTTAGAACTTAAGTGTTTGAATAATAATGAATAATTTAAAACGTTTATAAAAATAATTCAATTTCTAATTGAAACGGCCTGAAATTAAACAATTTCAAATTCAAATATCATTAAAAATTGTACAATTTTATTTAAAATCAAAACCCATAATACTTAGTGTTAAACAATTCGAAATTGAAAACGTTAGAAATTAAATAATTAAAAATTTTTTAAATCCATAAAGTAACAAACCTAAGTATTATACTATCTCCATAATATAAAATATAACATTTTCAATTCATTTTGGATAATTTTTTAAAAATAAAAGTATAACAAATTTGAATTTTGAACTTCGCGCAGTTTTTCCATTCAGATTTTACGTAGTTTTTTTTAAAGGTCCTTGTTCCATGTGTCGAAATTTGAGTCGAGTAAAAAAAGTTGTTGTTTGTCATTCGAAAGAAGTACAATAAAAATGGTTGAAATCGGTTAAGGGTTCATTCACAAAATACGTGATACATATTTCAGGAATTTTGACCCGCCCCCCCCACTGCGTGATACGTTTTACATTGTTCTTAACATGGAGAATGTTACTTTCACATACCCCGCCCTCACCCCTGAACGTATCACGTTCTGAACGTCTTCTGTTCGGTTTTTGAATTTGAAAATTGAAAAAGATTTCCACATATTTTTGTTGCTGTTCAATAATAAAAACTGTAGCCGTTGTGGCCAATTTTTTGTAAGCAAAGTTTTTTGCGGTGACAAACTGTAAAAAATGAAAACCAAATTTGTTGAGCATGTTATAATATTTTTAAAATGTGCAAAAAACAAGTTGTTTTAATAAAATTTAGTTGATTGTAAATTTTAAAAAAAGTTGTACATGTCAGATTTCTGCAGTTAGATTCGAAGAAATATGTCATTATTTTTTTGTTATGGGGAAAACAAATATTCCTCGTTTTCAAAGCATTTGAGCCGTTTGAAAAAGTGAAATGCACGATTTTGAAACGCTTTAAAAAGTATGAAATTTTTTTTATACTAGTAAAGCATGTTTTTTCGATTAAAACTGAAGATGTTTTAAATTCAACATGTACAAATTTTATTTGAAAATGTGCAATTGACTAAATTAAAAATATGATTTTTTACGTTTCTAAAAAATTGTATGCTGCACAACAAATTTTCTTTCGATGTTATTCAATACTAAAAACTGTAGCCAAAAATAATTCGTTATAATTTTCTAGCCTATAGGTAAAATTTTATGAATTTTGAAATTCAAAAACCGAACAGAAGGCGTTAAAAACTTGTTCTTCTTTCGGGTGCCAAACCACAATTTTTTTTTGCTCGGTTCAAATGAAGCGATTAATTTCAGCATTTTTACTCCACTTACGTGTACTTATATTCTTCTCGTTTTAAATATTGATATTTTCTGGCGTTAAAAAATACATCCTATGCCTTAAGAAGAATTTATTTTTACAACGCATAATTCGATTTTTTGTCGCATACTTTCGCATAATTATCAGTTTTTTAACGCCTCATCCAGACATTTTCAACGTGAGAAAATACTGTCCTTAGTTAAATATTATAGTTGTAAGTTGCCTTCTTCTCTTAAATTATTATTAATTATGAATTTTTTTTCTAGGTGAAACCTTTTGATTTCTACTTGGAGTTAGAACAAAAGTTCAATTCAGCAGACAAAGTTTCTGCAGTAGACGTGGACATTTTGGTTAACTCGCTGAAAGATAAAGGTCACACTGAAGATCTTCTGGACATGATCTACAAACTGCGTTTGACTCCAGAAACATCCTTCACTCTACCATCGACCCACTACGCAGTGACTCGCTATCTCCTAGAGAAAGAAAGTCCGGAACAAGTTTTCGAAGTTCTAAATGACAGACTGAACTATGGCATTTTCCCAGACCACCATTCTTACAATATCCTCATGGATACATATATCAAAAATAAGGATTTCCCATCTGCCGCGAAAATTGCTACTCTCCTGATGCTCCAGGAAGATGCTGAACATCCAATTTCAAATGCATTGGCAATTTATTCCTGCCACAAGTACCTCGAGAAACCCGATGACTGGAAAGCACCAGAGCCTGAAAAAGACGAGTCGACGGAAGAGGTCAAAGTCAGGGTAAGATATCTTCGAAATGAGTTCTTTGACGATCATTTCGATTTAAAAGAACCCTCAGATTTAATGGGGAAGACCCTGGCATTTTTTGGCAAACACAGGGGAGACACTCTTGGCCGAACATGTCAGTTGAGGGGACTTATTTTATTTAAAAAGTATTCGGCGGTTATTAAGCTAATCGACGAATGGAAGGATGTGAAGGAAGTTGTATTTGAAGAGGTTATTCAGTTGATAAAAAATGATTCTCCAGCATTGTTTGAAGGAGAATTAAGCGAAGAGCTGAGCAATTTGAAAGAGGGGTTGCAAGGACTTGAGAAAAGAAATTTAAAACCTGGAAGCATTGCCGAGGAAATGGAGAAAGATATCAAAAAAGCGATTGAGGAGAGAGAAGAGAATGACATCACTGAACAGACCAAGGTTCGTTCATTAAATGATTTTTGTATTAAACTATTAAATCTCTAAAATTTTAAAATATATGTGTACGATTTCAAATTACTTCTATAACCAGTGGAGTGCGTAGCTTAAAATACAAATTTCAGGAAATGAAAGATCCTGGGGTACTATTCTTTTCTTTTTTACCTAAAAGTCAAGTGTGTAAAATTTGGTCCCGATCAAGAAAAAAGTTCTGAGGAATTTTGACAAAATTGCCCAGAAAACCCTAAGAAAACCTGCTTTTCTTGATTTACTTCAAAATTTTTGGTTTTATTGAAAAATTGTTTCAATGAAAGTTGTAGATCTCCATGAAATACATCTTTTCTGTTATACTAATTTTCATCATTGAAACAACCCTTTTCGAGATAAATTTAATAAAAAAGATGAAAAGTCAAAAAAAACTTTTCATATTTTTCAAAATCAGTGGGCATTTTTAATTTTACTTACTAGTGGACTTGAAAAATAAATTTTAAATTTTCCTTTCAATTCCTGATGGCATTTTTTCAATAAATAAGTATGAAGGCTACAACAATTTTCACAGGAAAATACGAATAAATACAACAAATTTCAACAAAAATTACAGGAAATTCGAACTTTTGTCTATTATTTGGACGAATTTTGTACTTCTTAATGTTTTTTGTATATATTGTTGTGTTTTATTGTAGTTTTAATATTTGACAAGAATTGACAATTGTTCCATCCAAAAAGTTTTAAGTTTCAGAGATTTGAGTAAAACTTAACTTTTTTAAATTCAAGAGATTATTGCAATTAAATATTTGCCATCGTAGGTCGAAAAAAGAAAGTATTTCGATGCAAAAACTTTTCTTCAATTTTCCTCGAGGACTGGTTTGATGAAAAAAATTAATAAAACACAAATTTTTACGCAGTAGTTGCTTTTTAGGTAAAAAAGAAAAGAATACGAACCCAGGGTCTTTCATTTTCTGAAATTGGTATTTTACGCTACGCCCTAATAACCAGGCTATCCACTAAAATCTTTAAAAAATATTTTCAGTCATTTTCCGGGTTGCAACCATTTTTTTCGGACATTGAAATCTAAAAGTTAAAGTTTTCAAAGGTGCCAAAATTTTTATTACTGAAGTATGTACGATTTCAAAGCTTATCTTTCAAAATTAAATAAATTAGAATTCGAATCTCCAACAATTTTATTAGACAATCACCAAGTGAGAATCATTAAAAATTTTGCATTCTTTGTACCTGAGATAAAGTTCAATATTGTGCAACTCGAAATTGGAAACCTACAAAATTATTGTACAATTTTCAGCTTCGGAAATTAACATAAATTTTCCATTTCAAGCCTTCTCTTTCAAAACTAAACAATTTTTCATTTTTAACCGTAAGAAATCAAGAACAAAAACTTTTCAAACTCAAAGCTTTTAAAATTGCGTATACAAAAATTACAAAATTATAATTTTATGTAATATCAAGTGACATTTGAAGTGATTGGATAGATTTTTCTACTAAGAGTTAAAAAATTAAAAAAAGGTTATTAATGAAATAATTTCGAATCAGCCAAATGCGAAATCGAACAATTTAAGCTGTGAAGAGTTTCAAATAGAACAATTCCAAGCTTTGTTAAAAACCACGTTTAAAACTAAGCAAATTTTTGAATAAGAATTGTGAAATTTAAGCGTTTATGACAAAATTCTTAGAAATTAAAAAATAAATAAACTCCAAGAATAAAAAACCATCAAATTTAGAGAAAACCACAAGCTTGAAATTGCTCAAGATTTTTTAATAACTGAAGATTTTCTTTTTGTGCTTGGCTTGCCTATATTTGGTAGTTTTTGATTCTTAGAGTTTCCACATTTTTTTAATTTTTAAGAATTTTGTCATTAGAGTTAAATTTTAAACATTAAAAAGGAATTTTAATTTTGATTTAGGTAATCTAAATTTACTTTCATCATTTAAATTTAATCGTTCTTTATACTGAAACCCTTTTTAGTTCAATGATTTATAGTTCAAAATTAATAATTTTCTATTTCTACCTGATATTTTTCAAAATTCCACCATTTCAATTTGAATTGCAAAATTCAAGCTTACGAAATGGAACGAACTTAAAATTTCTTCAGTCTGAGTCGAAGAAACATAACCTTATTTTATTGTTGAAAAAAATCGTACTTTTTAAATAAGCGTTTCAAAATAGTGAATTTTGCCCTTTTAAAACGATTTATATGTTTTAAAAATGACGAAAAAAGTTTTTTTTCATAACAGCAAAGTTTTGATTTAAACAGAAGAAATTTCCAGTTCGAAATAGTCCAACTCTTTAAAAAAATGTGCGCTTGAAAAAATTTAAAGAAACATATTTTTTGCACTTTGGAAAAAAAACTCAACTTGCACAAAAATTTTGTTTATTTAAAAGTTGCCATAATATTTTGGCCCAAAGGGGAATCTTTTAAAATTTTCAAATTCAATTAATTTCAGCATGTTCACTCCGCCCTCTTAAATATTGCAAACTGAATGATGCTACTTGAAAAATGTTACAGATTGAACATTTGAAACACAAAGTTTTAAAATTTGAGGTACATATTAAAAATTGTACAATTTCAAATCGGGTAAGGTTTTTTGCTGAAAATTAAAAACTCCCAAAAATAAATTCATTGTAATTTCTCGCTTTTTCCGAGCCCAAAAAATTTCTAGTCGTTACCCGGTTTTCGGTCCAATGAATGGCCACCCTACATTTATCATTGAAATTCTTCAAAATAAATGAAGGAGAGTAATTTATTTTTGCCAATTATTTCTACAAATTTGTCCAATTTCGCTTATAAAGTAAGTTGGATAAAAGAAGTTGAAGTTGAACACAAAAAAAAGTGTGAATGCTCAATGTCAGAAGTTTTCTGGTGAAAATAACGAAATTGAAAATGTTACTCTTGTCTTATGAGAGATTCTAATCTCATTATTTCCACGATAAAACTTGAGTTGTAGACATTTGAAACATTATACCTTCACAGTACCTTTATTTATCACTGAATTCTTCTGATAAACTTATTTTTAGCCAAATAATTGCAAATTATATGTATACGTAAATTATTATAACATGAAAAAAATTTAACAGTAAAATTCAATAACGTTCTTACATTTTCCAGAAATTTTCCGAGTGGTTGAATATAAGAACTGAAGTCTTGCAAAAGCACCTTGCAGAATTAGATAAACTAGAAAGAATAAAGAATATCACGAAGATGAAGGAAGAGCTCGAGAAAACAGAACAATTGTTGACATTCTTTGACAAAGAAGAAGAGATAGAATTAAAAATCGAAAAAATATTGGAAAAGAAGAAATCTATAGCGATAGACGAAAAACTCTATAAGAAGAAATTGAAACGGGTGCAGAATTATGTTCCGCCCGAAGTTGACCGAAGGAGACGGCAACAATAAAAATACGAACTATAAGGCCAAAAACGAAAAAAGTAACAAAAAATGTTTGAATAAAAAGAATTATGATTAAAATAACAAGTTTCATTTAGATCCCAGATCTTTAAAAAGAGAAACCGACTAAGAAATGCTTCTTTCCCTCTTTTAATCTCGACATAGGGTATATTACAAAATCCGTTGAATTTTTGAACACGGATCACTTTGTACATTAGCTTCACTGCTATTCAGAAAAAAATTAAATTTTTTGTTTGCAT
Organism: Melikaiella ostensackeni; assembly: GCA_032362435.1. Lineage (NCBI taxonomy): Eukaryota > Metazoa > Arthropoda > Insecta > Hymenoptera > Cynipidae > Melikaiella > Melikaiella ostensackeni. Next base: position 8,458,096 of record JAUMHM010000071.1, on the reverse strand, counting down.
TTTAAATGTACGCCATTTTTTCCTCTTTCCTGATTGACATTCACCATCTTTCACACAGACAACGAGCAGAAATCACTCTTGGAGGTTTACAATATACAATCGGAGGATTCTTTGCTCTATATGAATTTAAAGCATTGTAGCTTAAAAACTAGGCTCCCTGTTAATTTCAGGTTTTTGAGCAGCTCGCAGAGCACACCTTCAATCTTTAAAAAAATCCGAGTGCCAAGGCACGTTCGGTATGGCTTGGTCGATACTTCTGTGCACGAAGCGGCACGAATCACGAAACGATCACGAATTTTTATTTTGAATCTGTGCCGTCAAGGTCGCCGTTTCTTGCCTCATCTGCTTCAAATCAGCTGTTATTCGCTCCAGGTTAGCGCCCACGTTTTTCGTCGATTCCGAATCGATCTAAAAAATAACAATATATTTTGTTAAATTTAACATTGGAGCATTGGTAAGTGAGAGTATTTATTTCCCTTTCACAGTAATTTAAATCTAAAACGAAGGATGCGAAAAAGCATAATGTAAATATCTAAATATTATGTAGGTTCTCTTAAGGAATTTTTAAAAATGTATTTTTGAATAGAAGTTCTCAAATGTTTCAATTCTTAATGAAAGCTACGAAACCTGTACGATTTAAAATTAGATGCGTACAAAATTGAGCAATTTCAAGTAAAAAGTGTTCAAAAACTAAAACGTGGAAAAACTGTATAATTGGTTGAAGTTGACCAATGACCAGTCTCAAATTTTAAGACTCAAGTTGAAGAATATTATATTTAAAGGCCTTACAAATTCAATGATTGCAAATTATAATTTAGAACATTTAAGGGCGATTGCCAGAAAGTTAACCATTTTAGGCAATGAGATTTTCGAGAAAAAAAAAACTTTCCAAGCCGTGCAAAACATTTTTTTCAAATTAAATCTAACCCTAGAGAGTATGAAAATATAAAACTAAGAGATCAAGGAATTTATTTGTGATGTGTACGCATTTCGAAGAGAAAAAGCTCCTGTCTAGAAGCTGAATGACGCGACAATCGGCCATGATAAAATATAATTTCAAAAATCTTTTAAAAATATATGCACAGCAGTTGAGAATATTTGAAATATTGAAAAAATTACTATTATCACGATTTATTTGATTCTGACTTCAGCGTTTCAAACTATCCTCTTATTTTATAGTATGATAAATTAATATGGAGCGTACTGCGACATTCTATTAAAAATATTATGCAAAAATAGTGATTATTATTTAAGGTTATTTGGAATCAACGTCGATAAATCGATTTTCAACTATGCTAAAATCTTCGTAAGCATAAAGTCAACAATGCTAGCCCGCATTATGATTAGTTTAGATAATTGTTTTCGAGCTTTATCCAAAATAGCAATGCCACCTGTAAAGTATTGAACCCTCTTCTTGATTATTATCTCAATATATAAATGAATCTGTGAATCTCAAATATTTCAAAAATTTGTAGTTTGAAACATTGCGTTACTAGACATTTGGGGTGCTTTTTATTTATAATTTTGAAAGGAAGCCGTCTAAAACTTTTGAACTTTACTAAATTGTGCTTTGATATAAGTACTTTATTGAAATTATTTTAGACAAAAATTATTAGTCAAGGAGAATGGCTGGGATTTTAAAATTGTCAAGTTTTTGACAATCACCCTTAACTTTTTTTTTAACGGAAATGAGTCATGTTTTAAGATGTGACAATTTCCGGACGTTTTCAGTTTAAAATGGTTAATCTATTTCACATAGAAAATGTACAATTTTTATTTTAATTTTGAACGCTTCAGCTCAAATTTTATTTATTCATTTATTTAAATCAGTGAACAAAAATTGTACAATTTTAAGTGCTTTAAATTTGAAACTGTATACTTTCGAATGATTTAATTGTTTAATTTATGAAGTTCAAATCTGAAACCCGACAATATATTCCATTTTAAACGTTTAAATTTAACGTTAACAATTTAAAATTGAAAAAAGTACAATTTTAAATGTTTCAATTTGAAATTGTGAATTTTTAACGATTTAAATATCATATAATTTTATTGTTCAATTTTAAATGGTTCAAAGTTTAATATCTGAAAATAAAAACTGTTCAACTTTGAAGCATTTATATTCAGAATTGTTTATTTACCTATCAATGTTTGAATTTTCAATTTTGGGCTATTATACGTTTTCAATTTGAAAATACACAATTTAGAATTGTAAAATTGTTAGTTTCAATTAAAAATTGCCAAATTAGTAACTTTTTAATTGCAAATTTTTTAATAGTATTTGGAGTACAAATTATTGTTGGATTTGAAATGCTTCAATTTTAAATGGCCTAACTATGGAGACTTCTAATTTGAAATCAAATTTAAGAAAAACGAAGACTCTGGAAGGATTCTTAAAGAACAGAAACTGTTCCATTTTTTCCAACACTATTATGCAATTTGAAATCTAAATGATTAAGAAATTAACCAAATGCTTTAAAAAGTGGGCAAAGTAAACGAATTTTAAAAGATTGGTATAACAGGAGTTAAAATGTCAAAATATCATAAAGGAAAGTAACTGGCGGCAGTAGCTGGGTGGTGATTCTCGACTCGTCGAAATCTCGAACGTTGAGCACTGAAGGACGCGGTCAGCGCTCGAATGGGTGACCGTTTGCGATTCTCGCTTAGTCTTGTTTTTGCCGCCTCAACTACTGTCGAGGGGGAGTTTTGTTGACGAGGATGGATGTGGGCATTCGATGCTATCACGAATGTCTACATGCAAACTCGTCTGTTGCTAACCGACTGCGCTCGAGAGTTTTGGTTTTCTGCAGTTTTCTACTCCCCTGACCAAATATTTAGATGAATGCGAGTGCTTCTAATAAAAATCTGTCTGCAGGCGGTACGGGAGTTTCGATATAGAAAACCCCACAATATTGAGTACTTCAAGCATTACCTGAAGGCATATTGAGAGTGGGATATTGGTATTCGAAGTATTTAGGGTTTAGTAGGAAGGTTAATGTCTGTCGATCTCCTGTGGAATAGGGGGGATTTATATATGTACAATGCTACAAAGTTATACATGGAGAGAATAAATGAATTAAAAAAATTATAAAGGAAAATATTTATGTTATTAGTTTTATGATTTGTCACAATAGGCTTTATGGCTTGAGCGCCAGGGGAGCTCCATTGGGGCTTCCGGCCCGCCTGTACAACAACTACTTCATAATTTAGGTAAAAGTAATTAAAGTTTGAATTATTTAGAAATAACACTAATGCTTCAGGTCAGACAAGTTCAATTTAAATAGGCTATAGTAAAAGATTTCTAAAAACGAATCATTCAAAATCACCTGTTCTTCTAAGTCTCGTATTTCCCTCACAGTGGCTCCAGTTTCTTCAACCAGGTTAACGAGGTCACTGCAGTCGGAATGCAAGGTGGCGAGGATTTTGTACGCTTTTCGAGAAGCTTCGTTGGTCCTCGCATCACGAAAAATCAACTCGTCTACGACTGTAAATGATCTTTCCAATCTGCCTGTTAAAGTGTTGATCTCCTTCTGAATGTTACGAGTGTCTCCAAGAACTTTATCAATCTCGTCCTTTTGCTTTCGGACGTTGTTGATTATTTCGAGAATTCGCTGAGTATAGGCAGATCTGTTCACTTCCTTCGGGAGCTTTTGGACGTCGGCTACTAATTGGGAATACTGCTGATCCTTATTGTGACCCTCCTCAGTTAGTTCCCTTTCTTTTTCTTTTAAATTGATCAACTCGTCAAGCTTTCTCTGACTTGCACTCTAAAAACAGAGAACGCTTTAAATGAAAATTCAAAAACAAATGTAATCAATAAATATCTGCTAGAATTGATGTGATAAGAAAAAATAGAGAACAGATTAGAATTATTTCTTTTGTAATAAAAAATATAAAAGTACGCACAGCTTTAGAAGAGTGTTTTTCCCTTTCTTCTCGGTACTTTTGAATTAGAGGCAACCTGTGCTTCTCCCACTGATTGACCAATCCAATTAATTTGTTCGAATTTGCCTCGATAGCCTCCTTCAGTTTCTGGATATTCTCTTCTCCATTTTCTAATAAGTCGTACGTCTTCGCCTTAATCTTTCTCCGTTTCTCAATAACTGCAAGGTCTTTCTCCTCACTGTGTTCGATGATTGTCAACTGTGCTAATTTGCCGCTTAGCTTTTTAGCTTCAACCTGAACGTCCTTAATTTCGTTTCTCAGAGATTCACATTCCACAGTTATCCTTTTTATCGAGTCCTGTCTACTAGAGTCTGATTTATCTGTTGAAGGTTCATCCGATACTGGAATGATCGACGCTTTCGGCTCCTGAAATCAAAGTTACAATATTTTATACTGGAAAAAGTTGAATACACAAGCCTTGTATATTAATTATGTAACATTTAAATTCACCTCGGCCATTTATGCATTTATTGCAGATAATAAAATATACCCGTTCCAGGAGTGGATGTGCACAGAGAGTGGAATTCTTTAGTTTCTCAGGATATTAAGCTTATGCGATTTCCAATGAAAATTCTCATGTTATTTTAGCGTATTACTTTAATCTTTTTAGTCATAATATCGCTTCCGCAGACGATTTGAAATTTACAGGGGTTTGTTCGGTTTCGATCACTTAAATTTTTCAAATTTTGCAGTCATTTAAAAATGCAGGTCATTCCAATTTTCAAATTCAAGCTTTCAAAGCTGTATTATGAATTAAAAGAATTCACGTTCAAAAAAGGAAATTCACTTTTCCCAGAAACTATTTTTTTTGCAACACCCACCTCGAAAGTTGGACTTCTTACATGCCTCTAAATCAGTGGTGTGCAAAAATAATTCGACTTTTGGACTTTTGTCGGTCGAATATCGAGTTTTCGAAACAGATCTAAGCCGAGATCGACTTTTTCGATTCACAAGAAAACCAGCGTGTGTTCAAATGTCAAATTCTCAACATTCAATCCAAACTGAGATCGAATTTTTCAATTTGATCCGAAGGCTAAATCATGGGGCCATTCAAGAAGTACGTGAGCACTTTGAGGGCATTTGAGGCATTTAAAAGTTCTACGCTCCTGATATAAAAATGGGGGGGGGTCAAGCAAATCTCACTTAGTATTTGGGGGAGGGGTCAAAAGTGACCTTAAAAATGCTCACGTAATATTTGAACAACCCCACTGTGCAAAGTAACTCATTGCAGTCGACAGTGCGAGAATACTATTAGCGCATAAGCACTTTGAAATATATTTATCTGCACACCGGTAGCTTAAGTTGCGCATGCGAATAGCTTTCTAGCTTGCAAATTTCTCGGACGGGTGTTGCATAAAATAGTGTGTGATGCACGTGCGCACCGATAATGGCTGGCTCGCATGATTTTTTTTCTGGTTTCCCGGTCTCATTGACATCATTTTAATGGTTTTAAATCTTCTTACCTCAACTTGTGGTACCTCAGCTTGAGGGGTTTCCGCTTTTTCATTAGAAGCAAATCTACTCAAAGCGTGAATACTGCTAAGAGCAACAGTCGAAGATCTTTCCTGTGGCTGGGCATTGAGCCAATCTAGCCTTTCAATTATATTCGTCGGCATTGGATGATCAGTTTTTGCATTGTGCGATAATACAGAAGGCAGGAGACTGAGGGGGTTCGGCATTTGCTCAGGCACTGATTTTTGATAGCGGATATAATAATCTCGGTATTCTGAAATAAAAAATATATAATAATAATTCTTAATTAAAAAATCAACTGATAATTTGGCTAAAATTTCCACTGGGAAGGGTTTCGTAAGCATTTATTGTAATTGTAAACTTATTCTTTCTTCAAGATCCACTCTAGTTATATATACAATTATTTAATCAACAAGGGAGCCTCCCCCTCCCCCATTAAGGTTTTTTTTGATCAAGATACAGTAAGGTATCCTAATTAATGTATTTTTGTATTCCAATTCAATCTAATATTCTAAAAAGATATAGTAAGGTATCTTAAACAGATTGAGTTGGACTAAAATAAAATACATTAATTAAGATATCTTTAGGGAGGTTCTCCATTTTAAAAACCTCGGTGAAAATGGAGAGTACAGGCAATGCAGGCATGGATGGGGATAAAGGAACTGATAGAAAGGGAGAGGGAAATATGCAAGGATGCAGGGGTGGATGGATACGGAAAATATCAGTAAAGAGAAACCAGCACATCAGGATAATATAATATCAGGAAAATGAGTTAGATCCCTTTTCCTCTGTACGAAATTTTTTTGTAATTTTTCAGCACATCAGGATAATATAATATCAGGAAAATGAGTTAGATTCCTTTTCCTCTGTACGAAACGTTTTTGTAATTTTTCAATGCAAATCAACTTGAAAACTCAGTAAACACAATTTATAAAAGTTCATTAGCCTCATTTGAGAGTATATCGCGTCTTCTAATAATGGTCAATAACCAAGCCCCACTAAAATATTAGAACTACAATGAAAACAAAAACATATTCGACAATATACATTTCCTATAATTTTTGTTATCATTTATTTTATTTATTTGCATTTTCCTGTAAAAATACTTGTAGTTTTTCGTACTTATTTTTAAGAAGTTTTCCACCAGGGATTAAAAAATAATTTTAATTAAATTTTTTTTTTGATTAATTTTTGTGAAATTTTGGATAACAAACAAAAACCACCCAATTAGGAGTTTTAAGGGTCGAAAATGGTAAACTATATTTTCCATGGAGTCCACTGGTAAGTAAAATTAAATATGCCCACTGATTTTGAAACATCGAAAAATTTTATTTTACTTTATTCACCCTTTTTTTCACTTTTTCTCGAGAAGGGTTTCTTTCAATTAAAAAAATTAATACAACAAAAAAGATGACCTTCATAGAGATTTACAACTTTCATCAGAACAATTTTGCAATACAACTAATAATTTTGAAGTAAATCGAGACAAACATGTTTTTTCGGGTTTTTCAGGCAATTTTGGGAGAATTCCTCATAATTCTTTTTTTCTTGATGGGGACTAAATTTTACATATTTGTTTTTTAGGGAAAATGTAAAAGAATAGAAACCCAGGGCTTTTCATTTTCTGAAATCTTTATTTTACGCTATGCCCTAGTGTAGCTACTGTCCAGTTTTAGTGCTCATTTTCACGGTTTTGACTTTTGCCACATGTGTGCACATTTTGCTTTGAACATTCCTGATGGACTCATCATATTTCACTCCTTACAAGATTTAGCCTACGAAACCCTAAAAAGACAGTGAACTTCTTTAACACACCTTCGCCTTTCTCCAATGAAGGAACATCAATCGGCACAGTTCTGTAAGGTGCTTTCGTTCTTCCGGTGAACCTAGATTCCCGTTCTTGAGACAAGTCTGAAGTCCAGGGTGTTTGGAAATCCTGAGAAACCGTCGATGCCAGGGACTTTTCGAGTAAAGCTATTTTACTAGTGGGTTCGTTAACTGTATTTTCGCTCTCCTTGGGCAATTTTTCAATAAGAAACATTAAAACGCGACGCAGATCGGCTTCGGAACTGTAGAGAAAGGTTTGGTACCCTATGTCACCTCTGTATCCAAGTTCCTGTTGAAAGGAATGGGGATTGTTTTTTTTAATTGTACTGAAAAAAATAGGCAGTAGGTCCAACTATTTGTGTTTGTAGAATATGCCGCTGCTACTTTATTGGTTACGACAACTATTTTGCTTTTTTTCAGTGTGAAAAAAGAACTTATTTTTTTGAGTATAAGAATTCATTTTACCGAACAAGCCTGTGCCAAGGAAGCTCCGAGTCGAAAGCGTGCTGCCATGTTCATTGGCAACACGGATGACAAACCAAGACCAGGTTGTATTGTATCTAAGCATCTCACAGTTGCCTCTACTATTAATTCTGTGTTGAAACCACCTAAATTCGTTATGTTCTCTTCTATATCACTGAAACAATAATAATTTGTTGAACAAAAGAACAATAACATGTGAAAATAAATAACAAAATTATTATTATTTATACAAATTTACGAGAGGAACAATTCGACGTGTTTTAACGAGAATTAAGAGATACAGGATAATCGTTTAAAACTCGAACATCTCAGGCAAACATAGTTTGGATTTTTAACAATTTTGAATTTGAGTAATCATTCAACTTTGAATAATTTTAAATTGAAAGATAAATATATAGACTTATATCCCCTGAACTATTCGTAAAACCGCTGCAAAGTAGTCTAGGCGCGCTCATTATATGGTGTATCTTTAACTGTGATCATTTCATGAATATTCTTGTTAGCGAATATGACAAACTTTTAATTTCAGTATCTTTATTAATTTCCAAGATGCTTCAATGGTTTTTAATATTTTACAGATATTTCCTGGATAAATAATTCTTTGAAAGAACAATTGATTTAGGGGGGTTTAAAAGGGTTTTTTTGGATTGTAAAATGAACCTGAGGGGATGGAAGAGCGGATTTTGGATTTTCAAAGGCGTCTAAGAGGATGGAAGAGGGGATTTTTGGTTGTAAATGAGTCTGAGGGGGTGTAAAAGGAGATTTTGGATTTCAAAAAGAGTCTGAGAGGATGGAAAAAACGATTTTGGATTGTGATATGAGGCTGAGCGAATGATGGTAAAGGCGATTTCCCCTGCGTTTTTAAAAATTATTTATTGTTTACTTTTCCTAGATCATAGAAGATTTTTATATAGTTCAATGGATTCATTTCATCCAGACGAATCAACTTTATGCTTAAAATATTAGTGTATTTCAAAAATTGAGAATTTTTTATCCTTTAAACGTTAAACAAATTGACGAATCTGTATATACCATAATTTTATTTTGTCATACAAGCCTGTTAAATACATCAGTCGATTTGATCCAGTATAATGAATAAATTTAGTAGTTACAATATTGGCATATTCATAAAGATAAGAAGCTTTTTCTCTTACAATTTTTAGAAAAATTTACAGATCTGTATATATCATAAATTCATTTGGTCATAGAGTGCTTCTAAATACGTCAATCGATTCATATTGTCACAATTAACAAATTTGGTACTCATTATGATGCCATATTCCTAATAATTAAAAAAAATACTAATGGACGAAAAATTAAAAGATTGAAGTAACTCAAATTTTCCCCAATATTCTCAATTATGTTTGAAATTTATTAAAATCTTGAGTTGAAATCTTCAAAATTTTTTAAATGAACTTTTTTGCACCTCTCTCAATAAATGTTTAATATCTCTGGAGATCTTTAACAATATCTTTAAACCTCAGGAAATCAAAAATTAAAAGGTTTTTTAAAACTAAAACACTGCTTTGAAAAATCTCTCATTTTTTTCTAATTACTAAAAAAGAGGAACTTGATTCAAACAGGCACAATTTTGAGGTTACGAAAGCTTATTAATCATTATTAAGTATGTTACGAAAATTGTCTTTTCTATTAGCTAAAGCAGTTAAAAATTGTTTAAATATAAATGTAGAAACAAAAGAAATTTCAGAATTTCAAAATCGTGTAAACAGAAATAGGAAAAAACAAACGATATATTTTACGACTTGAAACGTTTTAATAAAACATGCTGCTCGCTTTGCATTATATAAAAAGATTAGTTTTCATCGTTTCTCTAAATTTCCACTCCATAATTAGCGATTAAGTTTAAACAACAAACGTCAAAGGTGGATGAAAGGACCACCCACTTTTTTGACATCGCAAAATAACCGGAACTTTTGTTGAAATTTAAGAAAGGTTATCTCTCGGTTCCGAAATCTCTCTATCGAACATTACAAAACTACTCACCAGCCTATTTGACGCAGAGAATGAATAATAATATTGTCAACTTCCTCCATGATTACAGAAAAACTTGAAAAACTCGTTTAAATCAACATCCACTCGCCCATGAATCCTAACCCTATATTAGTACCTAAACATTTTGACATTTTAAATTTAGGTGGCGTGACATTGGTGATGTTACGAGCGACTATAGACTTGCTCGTTTGTCACTAGATGGCAGTGGAAAATTGCGGGAAAAGAAAAACATACAAATTTGAAAATATATTAGAATATTGGGAATTAATATTAATAATCTAAGATCGCAGGAAATTCGGTTGGGAATAGTTTGAGAACTTGTATGTACGATTCATGACTCAGACTAAGAAATTGATGTAAGTCAATATTCTAATTATGTTTAGTATTAAGATAAGGCGAAGTCCGAACGTTAGGTTTATACTAAATTATTGAGTAAAAGAAACCAAATGCTGAAGATAAACGAACGAACCAACAAAGTTATTATTTGACACCGAATGTTTACACATGTTTACGGTAACTGGCGACAGCGGCTTTGTGGGCGACATATTCTCATGATGGGTTTCTTAGAATTCATGTGGAGATGGTGAAATCACCATGGCTCAATCGTAGAGGGATTTGATTACCAAATCAAGTGACCAATTCGTATTGGCCACCAGGCCATTACGAAGAGTGGGAATGACGTGTGCTTATGTGTGTTGATAGCATGATATGATTGGCAGAAAGAGTGCGTGGTGAGTGAAAAAGAGAAAAAGTGGGGTGAGCAAGCAGAGAATTGGCGATATCGCGACGCGAACGAAATCAGAAAAATTCTTGATTGCTTTAGAAAAGCTACTTGTAGAGCCGATAAAAAGAACTCTTAGATTCTGTTATTGTCAATCCGGACGTAGCCAAATTTTCATATCTAAAATATATTGTGTCATCTGTAGAAAGAATGAATAAATAGATCCTTTCAATTTAAAAGTTTACTTTAAATAACTTTTAGAGTACAATAGTGGAAGAAATCTAGAACCATGTCCGACAAATATTTTGCAAAAACGAGTAACGACTGCTTAGGATGACAACCAGAGCAAAACTGACTCTGGTTCACCTCACCTGAAGCCATTGGACCCCGGGTTAGTCCCACGGTCGCCAAGTGGTCGCCAAATGTTGTTTACGATTCTATGGCGACTATGGACCTCGCCAGCATCCTCCAGATGTTGACGACTCTATGGCGACTATGGAACTGTCGCCAGCATTATCTCGATGTTTAGGTCTAAATAAAACTCCTGCATTGACTTCAGTTAGCTTTCCATAATAATTATCTCTTCACATCTTAAACAGTAATTTAGTATTTTTAATTTATTTATTATCGTCTTAAATTTCCCGGTTCCACCTCAGTCGTTCGCAATCCACAGAACCCACCAATCAGACAACAAGCTAATGAAACAAGGACTTCAGCCTGTTACAGTTGGGGGCTCGTCCGGGATCGGATTGATAGGATCTGAATTTAAAACTTCAAAAATATACAAATTGAAAAAGTGAGAAAGCGCGCTGTTATGAAGAACGTCTAGACAAAGTCTTAAGTTTATTTGATTTCATAGATTTGAATAGGGAAGAAAAGGCAAGTTTGATAGGACCATTTTCAGAATTTGCTTATCGATTCTTTATCAAGGGAGATGTAACTGGGTCTACCAATGCAGTAGAACATACTATCCGTACTGTAGATGAAGCACCAATTTGTGTTAGGCAATACCGATCTGCCGAAATTCAATACGAGAAAATGCTCAATCAAACCGGCGATTTATTGAGAGGTCATCTGATCGAAGATTCTGATTCCCCATACAATTCACCTGTGTGGATTGTTCCAAAGAAACTTGATGCGAAAGGCAACAAGAGGTGGAGGACGGTCATTGATTATCGTCAACTCAATGAAAAAACCATTTCGGATGCTTATTCTCTTCCTAACGTTTAGAAAATGCTAATTTAACATTACAACCCGAAAAATGCTCATTCCTCCGAAAAGAAGTGGGTTTCCTAGGCCACGTTATTAGTTGTGACGAAGTTAAACTTGACCCCAAAAGGGTAGAAGCTGTTTGAAAATTCCCAAGACCTAAAAATGCAAAAAATATCACACAGTTTCTCGGACTTGCAGGGTACTACCGTCGTTTTATTCCCAATTTTTTAATAATTGCAATACCATTGTCCTATCTTCTAAAAGGTGAGGTCCGTTTTGATTGGACTCGAGCGCAGCAAAAAGTTTTTGACACTCTGAAAGATATACTCTGTAAATTCCGCATTCTTCAATATCCTAAATTTAATTAACCCTTTATTATCACGTCTGACGCATCTAACTACGGAATAGAGGGTGTTCTCAGTC